>JABCKV010000075.1:0-68642 GCA_018282005.1 Asterophora parasitica
TCTCGACTGCTTGAATGAATGCCAAACAACGTCCTGCCACTGCAGGCTAAACACACCAGAGACAAGTATGTAGCCTGATTATAACGCGCAAAAACCATTTCCACAGGCCACGAAATAAAATAAATATTGAGATCCGTAGATCTACCACTCCGGGAAAGCGTGTCATCCTTGTGCAGGGGCCATGCTAATCTTCTCTGTATCGTTCCAATTTTTTCGTATGTCACCCCGAAGGGGACACAACCGAGTGCGCGCTGAGACTGCTGACTAACAGGATTTTGCTTTTTGTTCAACCGACGGGGTTGCCCTGTAGCCAAACAAATCCGTTATTGTTTTTTTTTCGAACTGGTGCAACTCTTCGTCATGAAATAATCATCCAATTCCTCTATGTCGTGCCTTTGAAATGGAATCTCACAGGACAAACATCTACTAAGACTGTTTACCCAACATGTCTTCCAAAACCGTTGCCAGAACGACTTTGGGCTTTCGGAGGACGTCTACTTGGTTGCCTGACATCCTGCATAATCCTAGATCAGTGGTACCGCAAACGTTAGGCTCTAGGTACCCGTCAATGATTCCCTGTTCGCCCTGGAAGGCTTCGTCCATCGCCATCTCATCGAACCTCGTATTGGGGTATATGAACTGGGCCTTCAACTCCCCCGACACGATGTCCTCGCCAAGCGCTCTATGGAGTCGAAGAGCCATGGTGACAAGGCCATCCAGTTTTTCTTCAAACTGTTCAAGGAGTCTGCTGTTCTCTGGGCGATGTTTCGGCCATCCCGCCAGCGAGAGGACGTCCTCGACTCGTCGAATCATATATAGCAGAACTGGGCTGTGACAATCCTCGTATTTCGTCTGGGAACGTGTAATGGCACGCCATCTACCGATGACGGCTTGGGCAGCTATAATCCAGGTTAGAAGGGTGGCCAACAATTCGACCGAAGATTACTGACCGCTTTTCTTCAGAGAGGAATACACCTTCCACAGGACGTCTTCGCCCTTCCAGACTCCGGGGAACCAAGACCCGACAATTATAGCGCACGTCTCGGCCAGAGATAGTTGCAGCGCTATTTGTATCGTCATGGGGTCCAGGCTTTGCGTCGTGGACTGCCTCAGAAGTTGTACCAACGGCTCTCCCATCGCCTGCAGGTTAAACTTTCGCTCCGCGGTCTTCCCTTGTCGCTCTCTTTCTTGCCCTCTCCCTCTGTCGTCGAGCATCTCTGCCATGAACGCTGCGATATGCATGATCTCCGCGTTCACATCGTCAACCATCGATATGACGTCCGCGCTCGAGATGGTGTCCTCTTTCGTCAAGAAAAGGTTCGCACCCTTGAGCTCCAACGCCGTCTCTTCGAGGATCCGAATCGTGGTTTGATACTGGCCCTCCGTCTGGCGCAGTTTGGTGTCCTTAACCTTCAGCTCCTCTGAAAGCCGTCCGACTTGGGCCTCCAAGTCTCGAGTGCGCTGTTCAGACAATTCCAGCTTGGTGATCGTCCGTCGCAACTGGTCGAAAATTTCCCGCTTCTCCTTTTCGCACACGGCAAGCTTCTCTGCATCGAGCTTGTGAATGTACCCAGCATGGAGGTCGCGCGTTCTGTGCATATCAAAATTAATAAATCAGATTCACATCCTCGATGCAGAGAATGGCGACTAACCTTCCCCCTTCGAACGGTAAAGGCCCCATGCTTATATTTTGTCCCATCTTCAACTCGCGTCCATCCGTGATACGTCGCCTCTCGACACGAGACTGCGACGTTGGTGTCCGCCTCAGCTCCGTGGCCTTCGAAATGGCCTCTGCCTCACCGAGGCTCGTCAGAGTGGCGCTTGCCTTCACCGGCCCACCCTTGGCTGTGCTGCCCACCTGCCCTAAAAGCGCCGCACTGAATGATCGTGCATGAAAGTGATCCGTCCATTTGCCGCCTGGGCTCTCGTCTCCGCTATCAATATCCCGCTTCAAGCCCTCCCTAACGCGCCACAGTTCGTATTTTCGCTCGCTCTCCATGACTGCATTGCTGTCTATCGCGGTCGGCATCGAGAGTGTGTGGGAGACGGAAAGAGGAGACAGTCAAGTGCATGTAGGGCACCACGTTGTAATAGTAATGTAATATCTAATCTATGTTCGTTCGTTAGCCAACGTGTAGGACGCGTGTCTGATCCATTGGCTCATCTTGTGACGACATCGTCTGTACTCGTCTGTACCGCACCTTACCCTCCTGTTATGGCTGTTCCTTGGCATCGACAAAGTACGCCTCCTACACTCCTCATAGCCTACACTCTTCATAGGAATCTCAGCTAGGCAGGTTGGTGGAACCCTCGTTCCATGGATGACACAAATAGAATGGAATACGAGTGCATGAATTCGTTGATGCCACGGTCAGGATGAATCTATCAAATCTTACGCGTACGAGGGTAGTTCGCTATGAGCTATTTTTGCCATGAACCAGGAAGGTTACCTGAAGGTTGAGCTAAACTGAACGGGATATCACCCGAGCGCAGGTGGGAGGGATCCTTGGTAAGCATCAGCTGTGAAAAAAGGCGCAAGTTGAAGGAACCATGGTAATTGGCGCAAATGAGCTCTAGACACCCGTCACACCAGCGAGGTATTCTGCGTCAGCCGACCATGTAAGTCATTGAATCGTCAAGATAGGCACACAAACGAACCTCTCGTAAGCTCGTATGCGGCGAACGTGCTTGCCGCTGCAGGAATACTGAATAAGGGCATCAACAACGGGTCTGCAGCGTTGATCCTATGGTAAGTACCTTCTGATCACTATCATACCGAAGCCTGTCAGTAATGGCGCACTTGCAAAGGAGAAAACTATATAGCTTACGAGATGGGGAGAGACCACGGAAAAGACCAGCGCTACAAAGAAAAACAATCAGTAAGACGTCAGAACGGTGAAAGGCTTTGAAAAAGACGCACAATCCTGATTCTGCTACGATAGCTTTCAGCTCGTTGGCAATATATTGAACAGGGGTTCCAGTCGGGGGTATCGGCCGTAGCTGAATTCGAGACTTAACAACATCTGTAGGAATTGTGCATTAACTATGAATCGCCAACGTTGACTGGGAGACGTACCCAGGGGATAGCAAGAAAGCCAATACGCAATCTGACGATTCGGGTCAGAATACATTCGGGCACGTTGATAGAAACTTACTCCGCCAGTAGAGCCGCTGGCAAGCAGTGCCCAGACTGGTAATTGCGTACCATACGATTTCGTGAATTCACGTTTCGAAAACTCGAAAGCTGGATAGATAGGATTAGAAAGGACAGCAAACAAGTGGCTAAGCCATCGCAATCACCAGTGTAGAATCTATACAAGTACCAGAGATAAACTGTCAAGTTTACTAGAATGTGCAGATGATACATACCCAGCATAGGCCGGAATCTCTCGCGCGACGGTGACCTAATTGCAAGGATGAGCATGAAGGATTTAAGCTTATCTGGGAAGATATCCTCACCCAGTAGCCTCGCATGACACCTTTCCGCAACCCCCATTGTGTCCACATCTCCCGGGCTATGTCTCTGAGGCGCTTGTCCGTGGAAGCCCCATATTGTCCCTGCATGCGCACCTTGAACATTTCAACTGGTCACTGGGATTAACATTGCGAGGACCTAATGAACTGGTATGACGGTTCTACCTGGGCTTGCAAGAATAGCATTAGCAGCCCCAGCCATAGCACCAGCAAGCGCGATCTGCTTCAGCGATAATTGGGGAAATGGCGAAATGATTCGTTTTGATATGCCATAGGACGCAAATAACAACGAGTTAACGCCTGCAATGCCTAGCAAGGGACTGGCCATTCCTAATAGAGACGTCATTAGACGACAATGATTGCGAAAAGAACCTTCACGCACCCTTGTATAACGCGAAGAATCCCTCCTTCCGCAGCGTCTGTGCCAGAATATCCATTGGTCCTTTCTAACTTTGTCCATCATGCAGCCGTCTTTAGCGCATAAATCGACTCACAAACATGCCCTCTAGTTCATCAAGGCAAAATGTCAATGCATTAACTCGGTGAAGGTGTAGTGCTCACTCAACTGGGTGCAATCTGGGCGCGTGTCTTTATCGTATCCAACGGTTGTCCGACAAGAACTTGCGCTGCCCCTCCGACACTCCCAGCGATAAGCTCATTAACTGTCGACAGAGAGCCCATATTGATAACGGCAGTCTGAGTGAGGAGGAAGCGTCAAGAAATGAGCAATGCCAATGTGGGAACCCGCCGCGTCGAGTTGATGGCACGATTATGACGCGATTCCGGGAATATCGGAATTACTGAATTCACTTCCAAGTGCTTTGCGACTCAAAAATCGAAGAGATACATCGCTTTTACTATGACAGATGTCCCAAAACCAGACAGCGCAAGAAAATATTTACAGCCTGTGGCGCCCAAGTGGCGTCGGGATGGGGTCCCATACTAGTTCATATCATAAATCCGTATCATACACGATCCTTGCGGGACTCCTGAGGACACCGGTGCTTAATATCATATCGCAACCAGATAGCGCTCATCGCTTACCGTTTTTCTACGCCCTGATGAAAAGCAAAGAACTGTCAGAGCGCCGACAGAGTAAAGCGAAGGAAGACTACTCACATCCTCCATCCATGCAAGCTGAGCTGTCAGCTCCGTCAATCCGAAAGAGATAACAATGTCGTAATGCATTTGAAAGTACTGCTCGCCGGATGGCGTTATCAGGTGCTTCAGGCGGCGGCAGAGCTTCGCAGTATCTGCCTCGATGGTGCACAAGGCCGAAAAATCCCCTACAATCACTCAGGTCAGCCACAGAGTTGAGGCGACTCTGTTATTGTTCATACCACTGCTGTTCCACCAGCGAGGTGCCGCAGATGAGCCTCGGTAACAGTGAATGATACTGCTCGCTTCCTCGAGTTCGAACCGATTGGCGGCAAGTCTGACATAGCTTCTCCGGAATTCCTGCGTTTCAGAGACCTGGACGTCCTACAAAAATATATTCAGCGACAGGGTCTGAAGAAACGATCAAGTAGCCACAGACCTTGGACAAAATGACATCGAATCCCCCACCAAGAGTTGGTTTCCCATCGACGTCGATAAACACACCAGCCGAACGAAGTAGATGATCAAAACGACCTGGGTCGTAATTTACGGTGCATTTCACGCCGTAAACGAACCTTGATACTCGCACAGCAACAACGTGGTCCAAGTAGAAAGACACAGCACCGTCTGCAACAGCTTTGTTCCTGAAGAAATAGCGTCAAGCAAATGTGAATCCGAAGTAAAGGATGACGAACAAATGGCTATCGGGTCGACAGATATTCAGATTGAGTGATGCTAGCCCGTCCTTGAGTCGAGTGAACAGATATTCGCTTGCAGAAAATCCCCCGACGAGAAAGAGTGACTATCCTTCGTCAGCTTCTACGAAGACCTGCACATGTTGCATCGACCTACCGATACCGGCTTCTTGGCAGCCATGCATTGAACCTTCACTGCTCGAGCGATGCAAGACACTGAAGGCTCGAAGAAGTTCTCAACGTCGGGTCTGAGACAGATAATTAAAACGGTAAAGCAATAAATGAACTGCATGCTCACCCAAGGAGGGTGAGTTGCCCGCCCCTAATTCGGAGCTTCGCGTCTCTATCGCGCGCGCCACCGAATTTGATAAAGAGAGGGTTCGAGTCGAAGGTAAGCTTGGCGGAGTTGTCGAAGTATTCAGTCATGGCATCGATATCTTCGGCGAACCTGGACCCCCGAAGATATCCTATGAGGAAAGGTAAGATAAGCGGCGTGAATTTGACAACAATATTTATTAAGATCTTTGTGGTAGGTCACCTTCGAGGAATTTCTTGGCGCGAGTAGTTACGTAGACAGAGCCCTGTAGATGGCCTGTAATGAACAGAATTGAGAAATAGGTATCTCCGTTTCCAATGTACGTAGACTTACATTGAGGAGAGGCAATTTCTTCGAAAGTCCCCTTCTTCGAGCCTTGACCATAAGCGCTCAAATCAATCGTACCTCCCCCGGCGTCGACAATCATAATTCCACTGCCAGTCTGAAATGATGGTCGGTCAGTATCGGTGGTGGAGAAAAGCGACTGGCATTGCTGACCTTCAGTGCCTCGGCTGTCAAGCCGTTTTGAACGCAAAAATGTAAACTCGCTTCGCCTTCAGTGACGAAACGGATCCGTGAATGTCCCTCGATCGAATCCGGGACGAGTCCTGCACGAATAGCAGCCCTCCGCATCTGCAGCTGTTGTCCACCCTCCCATCCATTCGGATGCGTGATCACGAAGTCAATCGTTCGCTCGACAGAAGCCCATAATTGAGGCCCGTTCGCGTGCGATTCGGTGATATACGTCTTAGCACATGCGTAGAGATACTGAAGGAAGTCAGCGAATATGTCGATGACCGATTTCCCAGCTGGAAGCGGAGGAAGTTCGCCCAATGGATTCGTGCCAGAGATGGCCTTCGGTCGCATGTGGAGTTTAAACCTATTACGAGTGAGTGAATCGGTAGAGAACAAGCAAGATTGAAGCATACCACTCAGCTTTCACCCAACCTTCGTCCTCAATGGTGTCGCGTAAACTTTCGCGCATCGCCTCAGCGCCCACAGCTCGGACTCTTCCATCCTGGCCATAGTAGATGACCGTCGGAATCTTTGAAGAGCCGCCAACTCTCTCTTGAGCGGGAAACCTACAGATGAGGGATTGGTCAAGTCATCGCGACGTGTTATCATTTCTTCACTGTACCTTGTTACACCCTTGATTTCGGGCACTTGCCCAGGGTCCAGGATGCTGCAATTCTTAGGCTTGGGCGGAGCTCGTTCAAAAAAGAAATGCGACAAACCTGTAAGAGATTCCACTATAGGTCGTACCGACGTCGAACGCCAGCACAAGCTTGCGAGAATCGCCAGTATATGGCGGTCGATTGGTAGGAGCCATGGTAGAGAAACGATCAGTGCAGGGACCAGAGCTCGCACAGGTTTTGAAATGAGAAAATAGGCAGCAGTCAGAGGTACATGTATCGGACACGTTGAAGAATGCTGGACGGCATGAGGTCTACATCGCGTTCAGATCGAGCCAGCACTTGCAGGGCAGGCTTCTATCGTCTGAGGATGTTCGACATGCGCAGGTGACACGGATGATAGGATACCAAGGTGAGTGGGTGAAACTTCACAACTTCACAAGATGTCCAGTGTATGACAGGCGGTAAAATCACCAAGCAAACCAGCGTGCTTCTGTGGGGAAGGCTCAGGTACTTGCAGTGGGTAATATATGTGAACGGAAGTGACGTGGCGTGGATTCAGCAGCGAAAATAACGTGTTTGGGAAGTGATGCATGATTGATGCTGTGAACGTGCAGTTGAAGTGAATTCGTTGAAGGATCAGAGGCCAGAGATATACGGCGCATTTTAGTAGTCTCATGCCCGTGGAGGGGCCCAAATTGGGAAGGAAACCGGTGAGAGGATGGGCATGAGACTAGCATTTTAGATCAATTTTCAATGAGAATGTAGATCAACGTCGGGCAAGCGCTCAAGCGCTCGAGCTCAACTTCAACATAAGTTCAACATGCCGCGAGCGCTTATTATGTACCTGCTAGTCTCCAACCGTGATCCGAGACGGGTTTCTCAAAATCCGCATGGCAAACCAACTGTCGCGGAAGATACATACATGCATATGGCTAATTTGTCTTCAATCTCATAGTACCCTTCGACGCACCAGCAAGTTCCTTCCACCATTTGGTCTTCTCGCCGTCAGATGAACCTCGACGCACCACAGTGGTTATACCCGAGCTAACTCCTTTGCGACCGCCTCCGGGGAAGGCCTCCGCAATGTCACCCTCTATATCGCCCGTGCCCTCGTCCTGCGTCTTATCAGCCCGTTTCCGCTTCTTGGTTGTCAGAGTCGTATTTCCCTTCTCCCACTCCTTCCGATGTAGTCTATAGACAGCCATTGTCGCCCGTGCGTCCGTTACCTGTGGTGTGCCGAATTGATCAGTCGAGGCAAAACGGTAAAGAAATAGAGCGACGCACGCTAGAGTGTTCGCCGCCCTGGATTGTGACGTCCAGTTCTTGTTTGACGAGGTTTCGGAGAGCGACATATTTGCTCTTGACGACCTTGTGCTTTCCGGCATAGTATTGGGTATCACGCGTCATTGGTCGTGGATGCGACAGAAGGAGCGCCTTCCAGTGACAGATCAGCAGTCGATTCTCAGTGACGAGTCACCGCACTGACCTTCAAGTCGTTAAATACGGCATGCCCGACCAGTATACGATCCTTCAAAAGGTCCGCAACTTCCTTTTGCACGTCGTTAAACGGTTTTGCTTCAGTGGGATAATTCAGCGTTACGCAGCCAGGCATGAAGACTGTAAGGACGTACCTTTAATCATATCTGACTCCCTTATACCACTGAACTTTGTCCTATAATCGACGACGCGTTCCCGCTGGCGAACGAACACGTCCAGTTGAATGGCGCCGTAAAAGTTGACCAGACTGACGCGAGCAAGAGAAGACTCTGCCCCATCTATACCCACTCCCACCATCTCACAATCGAGAGCGAGATATTTTCCTGGTCTTTGTAAAGTCACAGATAAGTTGTCGGTATGATGCACAGACATACTCCGTACACACATATTCGATCCACTCACAGTTGTTGATTGTCGGTATACGTCACTTCCCCTGCGATCATTTGTCGTAGTATAGAAAGTGATTCTCCATTTTTAGTGTCTCCCTGTTCAGGTTCCGGTACATGTTTGGGTGCGGGTATTGGCCGGGATGCGTACGATGTCTGCGCAGGTTCAGGTGATTCGGAGGCACCATGATCCAATTTTCTGCGCTTTCTAGAGCTTTCTTCTTTCGAATCCGATCTACTGCTGGCCTTTTTCGGCAGAGTCTGTAATGGCAATATTAGCAATGAAGGGCTGGGAAAGAAAAGACATACCTTCTTCAACGCAAGCCAATTGGAAGACGCGGGGGCAGTTCCAGATTTGCTGCTTTCTCCTACTTTCTTCGTCATTTCGTGCAAAAGACGTAGTAATCAGCTTCAAGGAGAAAGTAGGCGAACAAGGGGAGAGGGGGAAGGTAAGGTAACTTGAAGGTAAGAGAGTTCGGCTCACGGCGAAAATGAGATTGGTCAAGGCACGTGCTCAGCTTTCGATCACTCGTGACCTCCGCGCGACCGCGTTGACGCGCCGGAGCTACAATTATACTGTAGCAGTCGCGTTCCCTGAGCCATCGTCTGCTTCGCTTCCACTCCTCGACTTGCACTTCGCACCTGATGTTCGACGATCGCAAGCAGCAGCAAGTTCATGAAGGCCTTCCCTGTGCGTCCCACCTGAAGGGAAGCAATTCGCAATCGTTTCATGGAAAGCAGACCAGTGCCTCAAGGCATCGGCCGATCACATGCGTAATCCACGCTACGCTACAGCCGTCAACGGGAGGCCACGACGTGGACATGTGCACGAACTCTGATATAGCTGCCAGTTCTGGGTCGTCACACACACACATACACACAACAAAGACTCTCATCTTTGGCGATGTCGAGACCTAATTCACCATGGTCGATGGTCGGGATGCTCATGGGTAATCCTAAACTACGTTCATCGTCGCGCAAGCGCAAGGAGAAAGGAAAGTCGGATACAGCGAAGTCCGAATCGCCAGTGCCACACGCGCCGGGCGTTTTGGAGACTCAGGCGTCAGAACCAGTTGCGGGAACAAGGAAGCTCGAGAAGCCTGTGGTTGTCGAGGAGGGGCCTACATCTGATGCCGAAGGGTCCTTGACGGACGACCAAACTTACAAGGTCGTCGCTCGACCTGCGACTCCGGACGACCACGACCTGGGTTGGACCAACGTCGATGCGCAGCAGCGCCAGCCTAGCCCCACCTCTTCACCTGCCCCAGCACATCCGTCGGAACCCTTGCCCATCGAGCACGACTCCGTCGCGGACGAGGACATCGTCGACGTCTTGACGCAGTCTGTCTCCTCTGAATTCCTTCAACAGCAGACTGAGGCGCACGACACTCCATCGTATGCTGTACTCGAGCTTCAAAGAAAGGAAGCTGAGATAAACGTTCTCGAAACGGCCACGAGGGATCTTCACGACCGAATCCGAGCTCTCGAGAACGAGGTCGCTTCCTCTGATCTCAGGAAACAGGAGCTTGGTGACGAGAATCGCGTACAGGCGCAGAAGCTTCAACAGGCTACTGCATCCATGCAGGCGCTTGAGAAAGAGCTGGCAGATGTTAGGAACAGCGAGATCCAGGCTAGGACGGAGCTGGAGGGCGAGCAGCGACGGAGTCTGCACATGGAAGAAGAGAAGAGAGGACAGTCGGAGTCGATGAGAAAGATGGCCGATGATCTGGAAGATGTCCGGCTGGAGCTGGAAAACGCACAAAGGCTATTGGAGGAGAATGCGGAACGTGCCAGGGTTTTTGAGGAGGAGAATCATCGCGTTCGAGAGGATCGGTTCAAAAGCGACGAGGAACTGACGAAAGTTCGACGCTTCGGTGCTGAGACATCCACTGCTTTGGAAGGCGCGCTCGCTGAGGCTGGGAGGGCGCGTCTGGAATTAGAAAGGGTACAAAGGCGCTTGCAGGAGACCGAGAACAGATGCGAGGTCGGGGAGGGGAGGATAAAGAGTCTGCAGGAAGATCTCGATGCGGAGAGGGACGAGCTTGATGAGCTTCGAGAGCACCGCCAGCAGGCGACCGAATCATTGGAGGAAGCTCTGACACAGGTCAAGGCGCTTTCTCAGCAGAATGACGAGCTCTTGAAGCGCATGGTGCGACAGGACGAAGAATTGGTCAGGGAGAAGGACGAGGTGCGTGGCCTCAGGCGAACTCTCGAGGAAACTGTAAACCAGCCAAACCGGAGACAGCTCGACGTCCTGGAGCGTCACAACAGGATGCTTATGGACCAGCTTCGACGCCAATCGGAACGTCTTTCTCAGAATGCCCTCTCGGCGGGGCGTCCAGGACGTATCCCGTCGGAGCCGTCTTCCAGAAGGGACAGCATCTCGGGCATCGTAGTGGGAATGTTGGATCGATTGAACTCCGAGATATTCCAGGCAACAGCACATATGGCCGACTCACTCGACTTCAGCACCCCGATTGACTCGAATGCGCCGGAGTTGAAAGGAGTAGCGGAACGAGCGAGCGTCATAATGGGAAAGCCAATGGCGTTGGCTATGAGGGCGATTTCTCTGCAACCGGGTGAATTCAACCCACTTCCAGTTCAGATCGGCTTGCAGTCTTGTCTCGTCAGTTGCTGCATGAAGATCGTGACGTCTTGGTTCCCCGGTCACTGGGATTATGGTGATTTTCTGGCTGCAATTTATCTGCGGATCGTTGAGACTGGTGAGTGCTGAATATCTGATGAACGAGGTTTGGTTTATGTTAACTCACTCGTTTCGTTCACATAGCTTCGCCGGACAACGCAAGGAAATGGCGCGCACTCACGGAACACCACTTGAAAGCTCCATCGGACAGTACTGTCCAGAAAGAGATGGAGGGTTACCTCCTCAAAAACGTCGTCGACGCCTTGACCATCGCAGGCTGGCACACAACGCAGGCAAATGCACAACATCTGCTGGGCAGATTCCACGAAAGGCTGGCTCAGATTGCTAAATTGGCACTTCGCCTGAATCTGGTAATACGCGACGGCTGGGAAGTAATGAGAGTTCATTCAAACGACCCCTTCGATGAGGAGTCAATGGAAGATGCGTACGAGGGAGATGACAGGACAACGGTAGGAGGTGACTATGTGGTTTGCACCACGGACTTGGGTTTGAAGATGGGTGAAAGCATCATTCTGAAACCCAAGGTAGTTCTTCGAACGATGCTGACCGAGGAAACTGGATATCATTCGTTCTGATTATATCGCTGGCTATCGCTGGACGGCGGTGGATCCAAGGTGATATTCAATGGCGTTGATGAAGGAAATCAGGTTTTAATTTATATGTTTCTGACCAATAATTAATTATTTCAGTTCACTCCGGATATGAGGCTACAGTACTTGCCACAGTAAAATCATAGGCAAAATTCGAACAATTAATGAAACGAACACAGAGATGTACATAGAAACCCGATAAAAACACGAGCGAGAATCGAAGGGAGTCGATGGTCGACTGCTGAGCACCACGTTCTCATGATTAAAAACGAATACTTCTGTCACTGTCCGTCCACCTACGCCGACTGGGAAGCATGAACCACATCATGGTCATAGACGACCTCGGCAGGAGACCTATTTCGAGCATGCGCATGATGAGGGATACTCCAAGACTGCATGGAAAAAACTGACCGGTATTCTTGACCCTGGTACAGAAGTGCTCGTCAGTTGCATCGCACAGAATGTCGAGAGACGAGGAGCAAACGCACATCCTCCTTCCAACATATCTGCGCAGTCAGCTCCGTCAGACCAAAGTTGAGTATAATCTCGAAATCCAAGCAATAATAGTTGCGGTGATCACCCGCACGCCTATGATTTGAAGTGGCCTTGTATCGGGGTACATCAGCAACGACGGTGCAAAGTGTAAAGAACATCCCTTTGAAAGAGTGAGCAAACACTGGCCGATAACCGTATGGCACAGGAACTCACCAGAATCGACGTCTGTCCAGCGAGGCTTTGGTGAAAGTCCTCGATAGCACAATATGTCAACTTGGATCTCATCTGGAAGGCTATCGAAAGTCGCGCGTAACTGGTGATATTGCTGTCGAAATTCCCTTGTCTCAGAGACTTGCGTGTCCTGCATGATTGCAGGATGAGCTGCAGTGAACGCCGTCACGTATGAATGAGCATTTTGAACTACCTTTGGTAAAACGATGTCGAAGGCAGCTGGAATGTGATTAACACCATTAGGAGCCTGATAGACGGAGAAACGACGGCTTTTGTGTTCGGCATCCCAAATGTCGTATGGGATTCCAACCTCGATACCGTAAGAGTACTTTGCGACACGAGCTGTCACGAAGTGGTCGATGTAGAAGGACACTCCTCCGTCCGCGACGGCTTTGTTGCTACACGGTGTCAAGGGTAGATTGCGTCTAAAGGATGCCTCTAACTCACACATGACTATCTGGCCGACAAAAGTTGACACCAATAACTTCCAAAGAGGCCTGGAGTTGCGTGAAAAGCCAGTCGCTGGCAGCGAAGCCTCCGACCAAAAATACTGACTATTAGCAACATCAGTGGAGTACCAGGACAAACCATATGCGCCCCACCGCAATTTTCTTCGAAGCGACCTTACGTTGCTCGAGAATACAGTCGACTATGCACGTTATCGACGGCTCGAAGAATTTAGCAACGTCGTGCCTGTCGGTGGATTGTTAGGAATATCTTTCCGGAAAAAAGCTCCAGCGTACCCATCAAGCTTGAGCTGCCCAGATCGGATCCCAAGGGTGAGGTCTTTATCACGGGCACCCCCAAACTTGACATATTGAGGTTCACCAGAGTTCCTAAACCTCAGCTTCGTCGTCTTATCAAAACAGTTCGTGATGTGATCAACATCCTCTGCAAATTTAGAACCCCCAAGAAGATCTGCAGAAGAGTCAAAGGCCTGGCGCCGCATGATGCATACGGATTGACTTACCTTCAAAAAAGGTACGAGCATGATTGGTAACAAATATCGATCCTTGGAAGTAGCCTGGAGACAAATTAGTGAATCCAGTGTTAAGCAGTCGCAATACCAACATTGAGGCGAAGCGATCTCTTGAAAGGATAACCCTGTTGTGTTGCCGGTCTGGCCATATGCACTGACGTCGATCGTTCCCCCTCCGGCATCGACAATCAACACCCCCTGTCCGTTCTGCCAGCGTTTGTGAGCAACGGGTCATTGACAGAAGAATACGCTCACCTTCATCGCCTCAATCGTCAACCCGCTTTGAATGCAGAAGTGAAGACTGGCTTCGCCCTCGGTCACGAAGTGGACGCGTGAGCGGCCTTCGCGAGTATCGGGTACCAGTCCAGCCCGGACTGCGGCGCTTCGCATCTTCGCTTGCTGCGCGCCTTCCCAGCCATTGGGGTGCGTCAGGACGAATTCGATGCGATTTTGGAAGGACGCCCAGAGATCGGGGCCGTTTGCATGCGTTTCGTGTATGTAGGTGCGTGCGCACTTGTACAGGTAGCTGAGGAAGTCGGCAAAGACGTCCAAGACGGTTTTGTTCTTAGGGAGAGGGGGGATCTTGTGAGTTACGCTGGCGCTCTCGTCGGAGGTAGGCCGAAGATGAAGTTTAAACCTATGATCAACAATCAATCGACTCACGAAACGAGTAAGATGCGACAGTGCTTACCATTCAGCTTTTGTCCAGGCTTCATCGTCGACCATATCGTCGAGACCTTCCTTGAGGGCTTCGGCACCAACAGCGCGGACAGCTCCATTTTGGTCGTAGTATATAATAGTCGGGATTTTCGAATCGCCGCCAACTTGCTCTTGTGCTGGAAACCTGTCGGCGGAAATATATCAGGTGAAAGTGAGAGAGCCAGACATTGTCAGGAGTTGCACACCTGGTCACGCCTTTTATCTCGGGGATTTGACCTGGGTCTAAAATACTGCGGGAAGTGTGTTAGTGGGTGGTCTGGTTTCGAGACGGTTGACAATGTACCCGTACGATACGCCACTAAAAGTTGTCCCGACGTCAAAGGCCAGGACGAGTTTGCGAGAAGCGCCAGTGTACGGAGAGCGAGCAGGCATTGAGGGTGTTTGGGAAAGGAAGATCGGAGGTTCTGTTGCTTGCCAACGTTGTATATATAGCAAGGAGGCCTTCCTTTCACTGTTCCCTTTCATCATCACACACGCGTCGTACACGAGCCGTTGAAAGACGTACTGGCCGCAGGATCAAACCTTAACGTTGACGCCAGCTGGCCAGAGTGCCACTGAGCGCTTCGCATCCTTCAGCACCCCATCATGTTCGATACCATAACAGCTTTCTGGGCCTCATCTCCGTCATCGTCGCCAGACAAGACTACGAAGAGTCAGGCACCCTTGAAGACCTCTAACGACCATAAAGACCATAAACGCAGGGAACGAGACGCTCTGATCGACAACCATCCTGTATTTGTTGAGAATATCTCGAGCGGGCATGGATCGGCTGCAGAGGGCCTCAACGACGTTCCACTTGTCTCCGGAGCGACCAGTTACTCCCAAGCCCTAGCAAAGGCTCACCAATCGTACGCAGAAACGCACATAAAGGAGACATCCTCTCGAGATGAAGACCTGGTTCGTGATTTGGCCCACCCAAAAAACGAAAGGCAAATACCGAAGTACCACTGTCCCTGTATATTGCACTTCACCATGCTGAATATGGTCCTAGGAGCGTGATGGAGGAGCCTCGTCATCGCGAGAGGCGCGAAAGTCTTCCCACCGAGCGTGATACCCATAGTCGGGCACGCCATGGCCACAATGACGCTAGTAACTTGAGAAGGATCGAGAAAGTGGAGAGGATGTATGGCAAGTTGCAGTGGGATCTTGAAGACGTTCAAAGGGAGAAGAATGATTGGCGGGAGAGGGCGACAGAGCTGCAGCGCGAGTTGGAATCTGTTCATCGGCGGGAAGCAGACATCAAACTCCACTGCCAGCGTCACACGCATGAAATTAGCGTTCTGAAAGACGAATTGTATCGCGCAGCGGAACACCACGAGATCACCCGGACACAGCTATTGGAGAGGACGGCGGAATTACAGAGCGCGCAGCTGTTCTTCAGCCAGGCCGATTCTTTGTCGGGGGCTGAAGTCATTGCGATAGCGAGAGCATTAAACGCTGAGATTCTACAAAGCGCGGCATTCATGGCTGATGCATTGGATTATACAGAGGGTCGGTCACTGTCGCCCGAAGAATTGTCGATAAGGAAGGCGGTGTTAGGGGAGGACTTATTTCAGGCCCTTCTTTCGCGAAAGGGCCAGGAGGAGGATGATCCTGACCCTACCCTGGTTCAATTGGCTTTGCAAGTATGCCTTGTCGACTGCTGCAAGATGATTCTGGAGTCTTGGACGTTGACTGGCTCTGGGCAAGAGTCGTTCTTGAAGGACATCTATGCAGAGATAATTAGCAGAGGTGAGTTTATGGATAGTGCTCGTAACAATCCACTTACTCAGACGTGAATATACAATGTTAGAGAAACAGTCCACCGCTGGGCGATGGCGCTCGATGTTACACTCACACGCGACAAACCGAGACGCTCTCTCATCCTGGCTCTCGTGGATTATCCGCAGCACCGAAGGTGTCCTGCGTTTGGCGGGCTGGTCAGAGTCGAAGACTCCGCCTGGCTATCTTCGCGAGCGACTGTCAGTGATTACCACACTGGCTTTTCGTTTGCGTACCGCCATCTGGGAAAAAGTTACCTCTATGGACATCATCCCATACACTATCGAGAAGGGGTCCAACTTCAATCCAGAATTCATGGACGACACCTACGCAGAAGGGAGAGGGCCAGCAAGGAGCAACATGGGTGAACGCATCGCTGGGTCGACTGAGCTGGGCCTGTTGAGTCGCATCAAAGGAGACCAGGGGATGCGGGAAGGAATTCTGTTGAAGCCGAAGGTTATACTCTGCGCTGCATTGAGAGAGGAGTTTTAGCGTATCAGTCTGGTGGTCGTGAGCCAAGTGGAAGACGTGTATGGTGGATAGTTCGAGATTTACTTCTTTTTCCTAGATCTCAAAGCAAAGCCAGGTGACTAATAAGAAAGGGAGGTGCTGTAAGAGGAGTACTTGAAGAGGGTCTGAAGACTCCGAATCGGAAAGGGAAATTTAAACAGGCTGAAGGGCTCTGCAAATATGGCTGCACGTGCTGGGCTTTCGATTGCTCGTGATCGACTGACGCGTCAGATCGCTCCACTACTACTAACAGTGCACTTTTGGGCTTGAGGGTTATTCTCCGAGGGTTTATGTGATGTGGATAATATTTTTGAGTTCACAGCTCGTACTTATGACTCTGAGCGACTGACAAGATAAACCGACTCGGACGCACTACTAGTAAGCAATAACGATAGTGAAGACTCATCGAGAAGACAGCGTTCTAAACGAAACTGGAACAATTCTCCCACTGGCCACCGCCGACTGGGTAAGTCACATCATGGTCGTAGGGTAAATTATCATGATCATAGACGACCTCAGCAGGGGACCTATTTCGAGATGTAGTATGATGAGTGTATGACCACAATCGAGCAGAGCATAAGGACAAGACTGACCGATGTTCGATGCCCTGATAAAGAGTGCTCGTTAGCTGGTATCAACATGGACTTCCGGGATGAGCCAAACGCACATTTTCCTTCCAACAAATCCGCCCAGTCAGTTCCGTTAGACCGAAGTTCGCTCACCTTCATCGCCTCAATCGTCAACCCGATTTGAATACAGAAGTGAAGACTGGCTTCGCCCTCGGTCGCGAAGTGGACGCGTGAACGGCCTTCGCGAGTATCGGGTACCAGTCCAGCACGGACTGCGGCGCTTCGCATCGTCGCCTGTTGCGCGCCTTCCCAGCCATTGGGGTGTGTCAGGACGAATTCGATGCCGTTTTCTAAAGATGTCCACAGATCAGCGCCGTTGGCATGCGTTTCGTGAATGTAGGTGCGTGCGCACTCGTGAAGATAGTTCAGGAAGTCGGCAAAGACGTTCAAGACGGTCTTGTTTCTGGGAAGAGGGGGAATCTTGTGGGTTATACTGGCGCTCTCGTCGGAGGTAGGCCGAAGATGGAGTTTAAACCTACGATCAAAAGAACGAGTAATATCAGCAGCCCGAAAGTGTATGCGCGAGTGATGGCGGTGCCACTTGCCATTCAGCTTTTGTCCAGCCTTCGTCGTCGATCAAATCGTCGAGATCTTCCTTGAGCGCTTCGGCACCGACAGCGCGGACCACTGCATTCTGATCATGGTAGATAATAGTCGGAATATTTGAATCGCCGCCAACTTTTTCTTGTGCTGGAAACCTGAGACGGTAAAGTGAGATCCGAAAACTCAGCCGGGCATCGTCAAGTGCGTTTACCTTGTCACCCCTTTTATCTCAGGGATTTGACCTGGGTCCAGAATGCTGCTCGTGTGTGCTTAGTGTCGGGTGGCCGATTCTGAGATTTGACGTACCAGTAAGATATGCTGCTGAAAGTTGTTCCGACATCAAAGGCCAGGACAAGTTTGCGTGACGCGTCAAAGTACGGACAGCGACCAGGCATGCCGAGAAAGGAACTAGAAAGAATAATCAGTCACTTGTCGGACTCGGACACAGGGGTCTTTCTTACATTGTTTCATTGCTGCCTCCTTCTACCGTTACAGTGACACACCACCATCCCTCCATCCATCCGCCCACACATTGTACACGCGCCGATCGCAATGTCCACAGGATCTGACGATTACACGGTCACCGGTCTTGAATCAGAGGTCACCTCCTCTTTCATTGCTGCGGTGTCCAAGGTTTTGTCGCTTGTTGCTGGCCCCACATCCTCTCCACCAGCCACGAGAAAAGAGGATCTCAATCCGACTGCCAGCAGCAAAAGAGACTAGAGAGATGTCGCGGTCGGTGATAAGCCAACACAGGCCAAGAACCGTAGGCAAAGCTCGACTCCAACGGACATTCCTTTTTCTGGAGCAACCCCTCGGCGTTCGTACGCCGATACTGTTTGAAATGAGACCCCATCCCGGGACACAGATGTAGCTCCTTATTCGGCCAGCCAAAACGAGGAAAAGCAAATGTCGAAGTACCAATGTCCCTCTACCTGCACGCTTCAACATACTGAATTATATCCAAAGGAACCTGATGGAGGAGCCTTGTCGGGAGAGGCACGAAAGTCGCCGACCGGCCGAGTGGGATATCCATAGGACACGCCATTACCACAATGATCCTGAAGAGTTGAGAAGGGAGATTGCGAGGCTGGAGAGGGGGAATGACAGGTTGCAGCAAGAGCTTGAAATTCTTCGAATGGATAGGAAGGATTGGCGGGAGCGGGCGACAGAGCTTCATTGCGAGGCTGAATACCTGGTTCAGCGACAAGCGGACTTGAAGGAATACTTCCAGAGTCATATTCATGCCCTGGAAGAACAAGTCGTTCGCTCCGCGGAACAGCACGAGATTACCCAAACCCAATTATTTGAGAGAATGGCAGAGTTGCAGAGCGCGCAACTTTTTATCAACCAGGCCGATTCCTTGTCTGGAGCGGAAGCCATCGCAATGGCAAATGCGTTGAATGCGGAGATTCTGCAAAGCGCGGCATTTATGGCGGATTCGTTGGATTACACACAGGCGACGCCGTTGTCGCCAGAGGATGCATCGAATCTACGGGATGTGCTCATAGGCAAGGATCTGGCGCAGGCCCTGCTTTCTCAGAGAGGACAGGAGCATTTCGACCCTACATTGGTCCAGCTGGCTGTACAAGTTACCTTCGTGGCATTATCCAGACTGGTTGTCGCTTCTTGGACAGGACACAATGAAGAGTCGTTGAAAGGCATTTATAGGGTCATTTTCGAGAAAGGTAGGCCTCTTTCTTGCCCTAGTAACTAGCTGACCCAGAAGTCGCCCTTGACCAGAAACAGTCTGTCGCCGGGCGATGGCGTTCGATAATGCAAGCACATGCGACGCCATCAGACATATACACGTCCTCCGTCACGGCCACTATTCGACGGACGACACAGACTTTGGTCATGGCCGGCTGGTCCCTACCAGAACCTACAAAACTTCCCGACAACCTGCAAAGCCGACTTTCGATGATCGTTACTTTGATGCTTTGTCTGCGTACCGCCATCGGCGAGAGCGTCACATCCATGGACATCATGCCATGCATAATCAAAGAAGGATCCGAGTTCAATCCAGAAGTCATGGATGACACCTATGCAGATGAAAGAGGGCCAGCGGGAAGGAGCAAAGACGGAGAACGAGTTGCGGGGTCAACCGAACTCGGCCTACGCAGTCTGGTCAGGATCAACCAGAGCACTCAAGAGGCGCTGATGTTGAAGCACAAGGTTATCCTTTCCTCGGCCTTGAAGGAGGTTTAGCCGTCAGTTCAACACCAATTGCGATAAGTTGGCCGGGGAGAGAGCTGTAAAACTCGGAAATCTGAATGTTGTTGTTATGTTTTGTAGTCTGAACCAAACAATGCTCAATGGACTTGTTCTGTTCGGCGACTTCAGCTGTCTCTCTCGCCCGAGGCATGCATTTGTCGTCTTAAAGAGCCTTCTACCTCTGGAACAGTGCATATGGTCCTAAAACTTGCGGGTGCCGCCTTTTCCGCGTTCTTTCCGACTCAATATGCGGTCCACATCGTCCTTGCAATTGTTACTGTGCTAGTTCTTCGTGCATTTTCGCAAGGACGCAGGACCAACCGAGAGAGGGACTTACATGCACGGAAGATACTGATTACGGTGAGCCTGCGCTATCCATCACTGAGAGGAAACCTAATTTACACGTACGCGGATAGGGAGGGTTCACGCCGTTTGGGCTCACGATACTTCAATCCTTAGCCCAGAGAGGCGCCCACATCATCGCGCTTTCTCCTCATCCTATTGACTCCCCCGAGGTTACAATCATCATCTCACTTCTGCGGACGACATTCTCCAACGAAAATATATTCGCAGAACAGTGCGACTTGGCTTCACCCTCATCCATACGCTCTTTCTGCACCCGATTTTTGACTGGCTCGGACCAAAGAATTGACGCCATTATCTTCGCGCATGAGTATCAACATATTGGCTCGGCTGGGGTCGTTTCACGGACACAGTCATCCAAAGACTCAGCATTGAAGCGGGAGGCAGACTCTCTGGCCACATTCCTTATCACCACACTTCTGCTGCCAGCACTGCTTGTGGCGCCAGTCGAACGTGATATTCGAGTCATCACAGTGGTCAACCCATTTTACGCGGCTGCCGCTGGGCCCTTATTCACCATCCCGTTCCCCTCCCTGTCCTCCCCTCCTTCGACGTCTATATTCCTGCAGGAGGGTCTTCGATCTCTACGAACCTCGATATTCACACGCCATCTCCAACGGATCTTAGACGCGCTTCCTACCGCACAGGTGCCCAAGACCGACGAGGGCAGCACAATTCCTATCGTCAGCCCAAAGACACAGAAATCCAATATCGTTTCCGTCTGTGTATCTCCAGGCATAAGCCGAGCAGATACCATTGCCCCCTTGCTCAATGCAGATTGGACTTCTCCTTTGGGATTTTCGCGTACAGGCGTTGTACTGTAAGCTTTGTCTTACCATCAACGACCGAGCCCGACTAACGCTTATCTTCCAGGTATATCCTTCTCCAGCCTCTCCTTCGAGTTCTCACCAAATCACCAACTGCGTCGATACAAACGGTGTTACATGCGCTATTCCTGCCGACCCCTTTCAAAGTCCTGGCGAATTCAGCCCCAAAGGAGGCTTCCGACAAGAGCAAGGGGACCAAGGGCACCCCCATCGAGTCATTCTCCACGGAAATACCAGAGGAGGTCCTGAAACCGGGGGCGCTATACGCCGAATGTGCCATCGTTAAGCTGAAGGTGCCTACGCCTGCCGATCCGCTCACAGCGGAGCAGAACATAGGCAAAGAGAAAGAGAAATCCAAGACGGGGTTGGAGGAGGTTTTAGATATTCCAGATGACGGGGATTTCGGAGGAGAAGTCATGGGTCGACTGGTGTGGGAAGCGTACGAGGACGCCTTGAAGGCATGGGAGCTGGCCAATCCGTCGAAAGAGGATGTGAAGGAGGTTGCACCAGATGTCGATCGCGACCCTAAATAGGGTGCCAAATACCAGGAATGTGGATTCTATCTAGTACGTGGGCTCAGGTTCGCCTTCCGTCCTTTGCTCATCTTCACTCCAGGACTATATACTGCGGTGTATTTTTGTATAATGTTATTACCACCATAATATCCTCTAATTCTCCAATAAGTGACTACGAAGGAACCTATGTACAGTATACGCGCGTAAGGTATGCACAGATAAACTATTGCTGGATAGATAAGTATTGACCTACGTAGCGCAGGTTCTCAGATACCAGTGAAACTCGTGGATCAGTGTCATGAATGACAGGTATGAGGCAAGGAAACGTCGTCTATATCGTCTCGGGGGCCATCATCTCATCGATGCCTGATTTTAGAGCGATTTTGGGTCTCAGAAGAACGGTCGTGTCCCACTCCCCGCCTTTCCCGGGAACCTTTACAACGCGCGCCAACCCAAGCTCTGTCGTGCACAGTATCGGTTCTTGCACATTCCTTCCCTTCTCGAGGTCGCTTGTGAACGCGTCGTCCATTGCAGAAGGATTAAACAGATTGTCGTGTGGGATCCACAGGACCTCGAAATCGCTAGACGTGACCTCTTCCCCGATTGCTTTCCGTAGCCTCTGAGCACCCTTGACAATGACGTTCACTCGTTCCGCGAATCGCGACTCGATTGCCTCTTGAAGGTCGGAGCGGTCCTGGGCGACCTTTGCGGTTAGGAGAATGTTTACAAATGCGTCCATGAAATACATGGCCAAATCGTGATCTGCCATGCGAGGAATGTGTGCGCGTGTCAATGCTCGCCATCGGCCTGACACAGCTTGCTCCTCTACAAGGCATGTGTGGACGGTGAGCATTCCGTGAACAAGATGCCAAAAGTGTGATTACTTACCCGAATACCGAATCTTCCCGTAGATTCTACTCAGCCCGGTGTCACCCTCTGGATCCTCGAGGTCCCATGAAGTGAAAATCCAGTTTGAATAGGCAGTCATACCGGCCTGGAATGCAATCTGAACGAGTGTGGGGTCCTCATGATGCTTCGACGATCTCAGCATCTCCAACATCCGGCTCCCTACAATCTCGCTTGTGCTGACATGCACCTCCTCCATGGTAGCAACGTCCTCGGAACTTGTCTCGCCTTCATCCCTCCCTCCATCGGACCTGAAATCGAATGACTCCGCAACGATAGCTGCCGTTTGGTAGATCTCGGAGTTCAGGGTGTTCAACATCGAAATCACGTCCGCACCTGAAAGCGCGTCGGCCTTCGTCAAGAATGCCTCCGCGCCTCGCAATTCCATCGTCCGGGCCTCTAGCAACGCGAGTGTCTGAGCGTGTTTCTCGCCAAGGCGGACGAGCTCGTCCTTGTGAACCTGAACCTCTCGCGTCTGGTCACCTAGCTCCTCCCCAAGTGCTTGGTTGTGCTCCCGAACCCCATCCAGCACCCTCCGCTCCTCCTGTGCTCGACTCTTCAATGCCCCCAACTCCTTCCGTAGGGCCGCCAGCGCCTCCTCCTTGGACTGTGCGTCTAATTTTGCGGCATTGAGTGCCCGACGCAGTTCTGATATCTCGGCAGTTCTTCTTGCAGAGTCGTCACGCGCCAAGAATAGGCTGCGCCAGAGCCTGATAATGCCAACGAAAGAAACCACAGATAGACCAGCTATCCCAGCGTATGTGAAGGAAGAAAGTGAACCGACTTTAGACATCGCGGAGTGGGGGAAGCATTCTCGAATTGGGGCTGTTTGTATATGGTTTGCGCCATGAGGCAGAAAAACGTGTGAGCCTACCAGATCTATGATTACGCACTGCGACCTCGTGTGATTGGTGCGAATCATACCTGGCTGGCCTCGCCAATTACATGGTTTATTTGTAGCACTTACGCGCGACGGGGTGCTGTTTACCAGGGATATGTTATCGAGGGTCAGTCCATACCCCTTATAGTGACACCGCCGGCCATTTTATTTGACAGTGGCACGTTGGTGGCGCGGCAGCCAGTAAGTAGTAACGTCAACACCGCTTATGG
Source organism: Asterophora parasitica (assembly GCA_018282005.1). Classification (NCBI taxonomy): domain Eukaryota; kingdom Fungi; phylum Basidiomycota; class Agaricomycetes; order Agaricales; family Lyophyllaceae; genus Asterophora; species Asterophora parasitica. Next base: position 23,661 of record JABCKV010000075.1, read on the forward strand.
CTAGTGGGGTTTGGACTTACGAATATGACTCTGCGACTGAGTGCTTCCAGTGAGGTCGGCCCGTGACCCTTGAACCTGAATCCTGAAACCCAAATACCTTCCACCAACCAATCCATCCGAGGTGACCACCAAGCTCCAAAAGCACTCATGACGCCGTACACAGGATCTGACTCTCGCTACTCTTGCAACTGGCAGATCTAGCCTAATGATAAGATCGCTTGTCTTTTCGGCACTAACTTGGGCTAAGGCAAGCTCCAATCTGCGACGTCCCTGTCGTTCCCGGCGGAAGAATTTGATTAATCTTTGAATTTACTCGTTTATCGCTTCACAGTCGTAGTGTACTTCTTCTGATCCACACAGACACGGTCACGAACTTGCCAGGTAGCCCACTGTGTACCATCGTGCAACATATTTCATATTTGGGCAAGTTGACAAGGAAAGAACTGCGTATCATTGATGAATTGGTTCTATATGAGTCTGAATCCAAGCAATTTTTCTCAAGAGTATTCAATCTAGAAGCTTACGCCACATGGGGAAAAAAGGGGGTGACTAGACTCGTGAAGTAAATGCGGCCTGAATATACATCCCATATCCTTCATCACAGGCACGATGGAAACAGCCATCTCAAACGCATGGCTCGCCAATGCAGTGCCCGAAGGGTGGGTACAATACTTGTTGTGTAAGTACTTGTAGAATGCCACAAAATTTCCAAATCAAGAAAAGCGCGCTTATAAATCTAAATCTTTCAATCAACCCTTTTCACGTCTTTTACTTAATTTCTCGATCTTGGACCATTGAGCTGTGCTGGGCGCATATTCTGCTTTACAAGACCACCTGGTCATTGGATCTGGATGGAGGCTTCTTGTCTACACACCATGCCCCTCTCGAGGTCCAGGGGGCATGGGCTGGATATCGCTTTGATTTTTCGGAGATTGAATCCGTCGATTGGAAGGATGTCAGCGATGAGGTCTTGCGTGAGATTGGTCGATTGTTAGATGGGTTATACTTCGAATAAGTCGGCATCGCCTGTGGGATATTCACTTCTTAACAGGGTCTCACGATAGTTTGAACAGAAAACTCCAATGAACATGATCCGATTTTTGGTCATGACGAAATCAGATGCGCCACCTATCTGAAAAAAAATATTGGGTATCAAAGAGTAGCTCAGAGGCTTTACAGGGCATTAATGGGTGCAAAGTGGCCATGTTCGGTAATTAAATAAGCATCACCCCCAAATATCGGCCTCTTCTTGTCAGAGTCATTGTTGCTGTATTTAATCTCTACTACCGCCATTCATTTCGTACTCCCGTCTTTACTGCGTAGATACTTGGCATAGTTCCCAACGAGGCTCAGGTACTCGTTACCTGAATTACTTATGTAATGTAGTTGGGAAATAAATCATTCCATTCCAGTCATGTGTCTTGGAAATTTTGAAAAGCAAAGATCGAAATACAAGATTCGCGCTTCAGTAGAAGCAGACCAGTAAGATGGCTTCCACCCACAGCGTGTAATGCGCGTATTACTTACACAGTATATCAGTATATTTTCGTATCTATGTTTCGATCAGTCGTCCGCATCCCAATTGCCCGCCTGCTGCGGCACCTTGGGTCCACCCGCCGGCTTGCTCATGATGATACTGTCGACGCTGAGTACCGATACTGCTGCCTCCGTCGCCAGCTTGATTGCCCAGCTCTTGGCCGCAAGTGAATCGTAGATCTTGTGTTCGTCGGCCAACAGAGTTCCGTCGGTCTCGGCCTGATAAAACCAATTAGTTCCTTGAATCCTTGAACGAAATGATTCAAAAGCGGTTTCGCTCACCTCAACATCGACACCCCAGGCCTCTCCACCCTTCTGCTCATGCTTCGCCCATAGCCGGCTGAGGATCTCATTACCTTCCGCTCCGCCCATCGCGTTTTCTGCTAACGTTCTCGGGACCACCTCAAGTGCCGTCGCATACCGTTTCACAGCATGCTGCGCAAGGCCCTTCAACCCGTTCCCGTATGTCTCTACTCTCCTCGCCAGCTCTACCTCCGTTGCACCCGCTCCAGGGACCAATCTCGCGTCCTTCAACAGACTCTTGATGACATTGACACCATCGTCAATAGCCCTCTCCAGATCATCCAGATGGTTTGATGTGGCGCCACGAAGCACGATGGTCGCCGTCCGTGACTTTTCGTGCACCGTCTGCGGGTTGAAGCCCTTGTCACCCTCCACCAATTGCCGCAGCACCGTCACGCGGTCCCCGCCAACCTCGATCGTCTCGAACACGTCAATGAATCCAGCCTCTTCGGGAGTTGGAGCACCCATGCGCGCAAGTGGGGTAGCGTTCACCACACGGCAGAGCCGCCGCAGCTCGAATTTGGAGAGGACACGCAGCACGGCGATACCAAAGCGGTTAAGGTAGTGCAAGGCGAGCTCGCCGACCGTGGATCCGGCAACGATTACCTTGACGCCAGAGTCTGCGATCTCTTTGAAAATCTGACCGACCCGTCAGAATATGCCGCTATTTCGAAAATGATCACAAACCTTTTCGAGGTGCTTCTCCTCCCCTGTCGTGAAGTTGAGCATCTCATCAGCGTTCTTGATCAGAACAGTGCCCTTCGTTTCCGTCTGAGCGGCATCGAGTGCAGATGTGAAGACGGCAACCTTTGCGCCGGAGACTTTTTTGATTTGGCCTGGAAGTCCCAACCATGAGTCATTTGAGTGGTATGCGAAATTGGAACCATGACGCACCTTCTGGCTCGCGGCCAAAGACCATCCCCTGCACGACCTTGCTTCCCGCGAGACTTCCACCCATGATCTTCACGACACGAACGTTGTCGACGTTGAAGTTTTTGGGGTTGGAGGGCATGATGGCAAGGGCTGCCTCAGCAACGAGCGAGGCCAGAGCATCTTCATGTCCATACTGTTTTGACGCGATTGCCGGCTTGAGTGCTGACGCAAGCGTCGATTGTGTCAACGGCGAGGGAAGGTTAAAAGTTGACAGGCCTCCACAGATCGTCAGATCAGCATGAATGTCGAAAGCGATCTAAGCTACGCACTCTCAAGTTCAGCGAGCGCCTTCACGCTTGCAAGCTCGTAGCCTTTGATAATTTCACTGGGGTGGAGGCCCATGACAAGTAGGTGCTCCGCCTTCTTGAGTAGCTCGCCAGCCAGGATGAGGACCGCGTTCGTCGCATCGCCCATCTAAAAAAACGGTCAGACACGCTCGTGCGCAGATAGACACGCAGGCATGCGCACTTCTGCCTCCTGGGCCTGCGATGCCATCACCAAGAGCTTCGCAGCTGGATGTACGACCTCGATCTCGCGAATAATGGTAGCTGCGTCCGAGGTCACGAAAAGACGGCCAAGATGGTTGATTAGCAGCTTGTTGCGTCCTGTAGATCTGTAAGTACTTCACAAGGCAGATCTAGGGATATAACGCGCCATTTGGACCAAAACTCGTCCGCACGAGGTCAGAAAGCTCCGATACTGCTTGGATGTTCCGTAGTACTGCGTCCTCAAGTCCTGACAGATGCTTTACAAAGAATCAGCATTGACCACTACACAGCCCGATGTATTGACCTTATAGCCATCCTTGAAAAGCTGGAGATTATTGGCCTTGGGGACCTTGAGCGACATAGTGGAGATGGACAAGAAGTTTTGGATCTCAAGTCAGGCAAGACGCGTATGTAAACTTGCATAAACTGATATCTTGCACAGCCACAGCAGGTCAAAGAAAAATGTGTTTCGCATGGTGAGTGGACATATCATTGGGGCCATGGGTATGCGTAGCTAACTAAGTGCATATGGTAATAATTATGCTTAGTGCGAGAATTGGAATCGTCCGACGAGCACAAGATAATGTACGAATCTACGAGTCCAATGTGAGGGGAGGAAGAAAGATGGTCAGCAGGCGATGCATGAGGTGAAAATGCTGCTCATCGGTCGCCGAGGACAAAAGTGGGTGTCGGCGTGAGGGTAAGGGTATTAAGTGGGGGTATACGGTATACTACTTATGATAATCAGCTTCTGAAAGCTGTTCCGGCTCGAGAGTTTGAGGCACATGTAGGTCGTCTTCGTCCTCTTCTTCATCTTCCTCCATAATCGGAGAATCATACTCTTCCTCCGAGGGAACCTCCACCTCTTGGTCAACCTCATCGAAAATAACGTGGAACTAGCCATCGATTAATTAGTCGATTAGCACATACTTGTTCTGGAAGCGTGGTTGGGGCTTACATGAGTGATCAGGGCCTTGACGAGCTTGTGAGTGTGAGCCATGTTGGCGAGGATCAAAGAAAAGTCGTTTTGAGGAGACCTGAGTAAATTCGGGCTGAATACGATGGCCAATGCTTCAGCAGTCATGTGGTTTTGCTCCTCGTAGTCTGTGACCCGATCCAGGTGCTCGGACACCCGCCTCAGTAGATGGAGGTTAGCCGGAGGCAGAGACTGCACAACGCTCCTGATGTTGGCGAGGCGAGCATCCAAGTTTTCCATTTCTGCAAAACAGATCAGATAGGGTCTTCGACTACAAGACGGAATACGCTACGCACGCATAGCTTGGATGATTCTGAAGTAGGATGATGACGGGAAGACGGGCTCAGGAAGAACCCTCAGCCATGATTTGACCAGATCGCAGACGGCATGGATATCAGTAGTGGATGTGATGGGTGATTCGCCTATGTTGAGTCAGAACAGTAGATCCTGCCTGAGAAGACATTTGGCTCACCTCGATTGAACGCGTCCTTCAGTGCATTGATCTCGGATACAGCACCGGCAATGCGATCTAACGAAGGGTCAGCAGCCTCCTCAAGGAAAGGTCAGGTCAACTCACAGATGCCAACTTCGGTTAAACCACGAATTTCAACCTCTGAGAGGCACTGCTCTATCACGAACGGAATGGCACCGAACTCGACGGGCTGATTGCCCGCTTCCCTCTGCAACAGGAACTCTAGCTCCACGCCGAACACTGTACAGAAAAGCAGATATGAGACCTTATACAAGTCGAAGAGGGAATTAATAGTTACTGACCGGCATTAGGATCGCGCGATGCCACAACCGGATGGCTATGGATATGATCCGACAATTGCGGCTTCGGCCCAAGGTACGTCAGCCTGCGCTTCGCAGCCATTTTTGCCACCCGACTGATCGTCTCGATCCACTTGGTCATATCCTTTTTGCTGATCGCCTGCAGCAAATAGTGGCCCCCGTCCTCCGTGTCAAGTTGGAACGTGAACGACCTCTCGTTGTTGATGAACTGCGCCACATGCGCATCAACAAGACTAAGCACAAGACTCGGTTTCCCTGAGGGCGTAAAGTCCAGCTCAGCCGCAGTCTTCTTGACGCCGGGTGATTGTGGAACATCCGCGCCAAACGCACTCGAGATGGGGCGCATGAAGTGGAGAAACGCGCTCATGCTCTTCTTGTTGCGGTGCTGCTTCTGCGTGCTAGGCTTGCGTGGCCGCATTGCGCGGTTCAGTAAGTCGTCCCGTTTTTCATTCCGTGACTGCTCGTGCAGCTTCTCCTTCTGCAGACGCGAACGCAAATTTTTGTCCCGGCGGTTCTTCTCCTGCTGAACGACAACCAGACGCTGGAATGGACGCGCGAGCTTGCGCCCAGAAGGAGTCCCCATGGAAGGCTGAGATGCTTCGCGCGCGGCTTCGTCCTTGATACCGCGGTGATCGAACTGTAAGAGAAATACTTCCTTCTCTACATTGTTCAAACGCTCGAAACCGCGCCTATTGAGTTCGTCTGGCTGCATGCGTCGACGGAGCGAGGGCAGCCCCGGTGCTTTAGCAATGAGGTTACATAGATGCCTAAGCAGCGATAAACGATCAAGACCGAGGAAACGGAAAGGGAGCTCTTACCTTCGTTTGTCAAAGTTGACAAGGTTCTGGCTTTCCTGCGCCACAGATTCGACCGTGTCCGGGGTAGCGATGACTTCGAGCATTCTCTCGATGACCCAGCCCATGTCAGGTGTCAAAGGATCTCGAGACGACACGGATTGTGTCATGGGTCGGGACAGCAATGCCGAAAGCGAGTCGCATTGCACGCCGCGGCTGACAGCCAAATTCTGCCATGCTCGCGAGTGCATGCGGCTCTCGATGCTGATGATAGCGGAGGTTGTAACGGCCTCGACGAAAGATCGAACGCAGGGCTGGTCGACGAGAAGCGCAGACGTCGCGCTCGAAGTAATATTCCTTAATCGAGCGACCTCTATCGCTCGTAGGAGAAGTTCCATGCGCGCCTGGCGAGCACGAAGACCCAGACGCGGGGCAACGATCTTGGAAATGATCCATTTGCGTATGATGCCATACGCCCTCACGCAACTGCGAACACCGGGCGGCAGCATGCGGTAGAGCGAGTCCTGACTGAATTCGGAAATCATCGGGGAATGCTCGACTTCTTGGATGTGAGAGTAAATGGACTGGATGTCAACCACCTCGTCAATCGTTGGGGTCTCCCGGAGCGAGAACCATCCCGTGCGGTCGGAGGACTGCACTTCAAGGAGATCTGCGGTAACGTACAGATCCTAGAGCAGACAAGATCGTCAGGGAGATCAAAAAGCTTATAGGTTGAAAGGCACAATGTACATACCTCCTCGGTGACATTACTGAAAGCCGCACAAGCCATTCCATCGAGGTTGTCAACGAAGTCTTCTGCATCAATGCGATCCATATCTGGTGGTTCCCGCATACTGAGATTGCGGGTGCGAACGCCGTTCCTATTCAATGATCCTCGGGGTATCGGAGGACCGCGCGCGGTCAAAGGCCTCATTGTCTGTGAGGTGAAAGTGGAGCGGAGAGATTGTCTCGCTTCAGTCAGACGAAACCAGCTTTGCTGGACGCCCGAATCCGCGAAATTCTTTCCTTCGTAGACTACGTGGTCAGAGGGGCTTTCCAAGAAGGCATGAAGGGCGTGGAAAAGCTGTGCGTCATCCAGGACATCCTGTGCACCTCCACCAGTGGTCAACCATTCTTTCATCGTGTCCAAGACTTCCGTCCGGGCAGTCGTGACGTGGACGTACTCGGCGATGGCGGGCGACGATCCAATTGGTTGTGAGGTAATGTACTCCTTGCGTAGCAACTACAGTAATCCTGAGAGATTAGCTTGATTTCTTCTTAATTTGGGTAAATTGAGGCGCCCACCTCAAAAAATACGAGGGGAGAGATAAAGCTCCGAAAAACGTTCCACCAGACCTTGGCAAACTCGATCCGATCCACGACAAGCTCCCGAGTCATTCCTTCTCGAAGACTCATCTCTCCATTGTCATCGGCCACAGACACCGACACATTCTGCAAGCCATGGACAAGAATGTTTACGAGAGTATTGAGGGTACCTGCTTGAACCATAACGCGCAGAGGAGGCTCCGAGGATGGCTCGGAAATGATATAATTCTGCCGTTGAGAGATTGAAGGCAATGAATTTCGGCGTGCAACACTCGACTTCCTATCGAGACCATGGGACGAGCCTGGCTTGACACGAATAGAAGGCGTCCTCGCGATGCCCTTGTCTGCTCCGGCATCGTGAATAGAACTCGGTGGCCTAGACGATATGCGAGAAGACGAGGGGCGCGAGTTGGGCGCGGAATCGAGCCCGCTGCCTGTTTGCACGACAAGGAGAAGGTCGCCGCTGTACACTGGAATAACGGTGCCCCCCTGGCTCAGAATTCCAAATCCGATATTCTGGTCAGGACGGTCTCGAGGAAGGGTTCGGGGTGCCGGCTGTCGGTGGGGGTCTATGGCTCGCCGAAGCTGGATATCAGAAGCGTCACTGTCCACACGCCCACGCAGCAGCTGGGCCCTATCAATGAGGCAGACCGTGGGTAGAGGTTCAGGGAAGAGAAGAGGAAGAAGGGAGGCATGAGATGCTTGTCCAGAGGATGACGTAGATCGGGACCAAAAGTAGGGTTCGAAGAGTCCTTTGCGGCGAGGCTCTGCGGCAACGGAAAGAGACATGAACTGTTCCACGCTGTTGTTTAAAAGTCACCATCAGCAACACCACAAGCTGTACAGCTATTTGTATCACATACCGCTGGAACTTGTCGGCCATACTGCCTGTGCCCCCATCGTCTGCAGCCATTTCCTTCCAAAATGCCACCATCCTCCTCACATCATCGCTCATCTCGCCCTGCTCGATAGGCACCCGCCGAGGGCACAATGAGAATGATGTTCGGAAGTCCTCGAACAACCCACGTGCCTCCCTGAGAGGCTGTACCCTCAAACCCTGCTCACTCGTATCCCCTGTCGCCCTCTCGAGCGCCTCCTTCACGCGAGCACGGATATCTCCACCCCACGGCGTGACCTTGGGTTCATTGACGCCAGCCGGAAGATCATTGTTGCCGGTCGTAGGATATATCCAGGACTCGACAGCAGCAAGCGCCAAGCGGTCGACGCGCTTCCACACCTTGTCCAGCCTCGCGACAGGTCTGGAGCATAGCGCAGTAGCGATAGCACGCCATGAACATTCATCGCCTGAGAGGCGGCATAGCTCGCCAACGCGCGCCCAGACAGAAATGACCTCGGACCGTGAGTGCGTACGCGAGGTCTGGGGGGCGTTTCTGCGGTCTTCCGACTTGCGCCCGGGAGATGCAAACTGCTGGTGGGAAGGCTGGGGTGAGCTTTGATGAGCATGCCCTGTGGAAGTGTCCGCGCCAAGAATCTGGAGCAAGAGGAGTTTGGTAAGCCAATGTGGGCGGTCCTCCGTACCGAAGAGGGGGGCGGACGACGCTTCGGGTTCCTCGGAAGCTGATGCGAGATTGGCCGCTCCAAAGACGAAATAAGCGCTGATGTTTTCGGGGGTCTGGTCGAGCACTGATCGGTGGAAAAGGAGGAGGCTGCGCGCGATGAGGTGAGGGTCAAGCAAAAGGAGGACATCACGGGATAGTCCCTCCTGCTCCAGCGCAGCCCATGGCATGCGAGGGTTGGGAGCACCGCCAGGGCGTAAAGATGACTGGTGTTCGAAGTTGCGGAGATCCATAGAAGCGTTCTTTGACAGAGATGGAGGTATAGCGTCTTGGGCATTCAAAACGCCGAGAAGAGAGACCGTAGGGGGCGGCTCATTCGGCCTAGGAGAGAACGTGGCGGTATTGGGAGAATTGGCGACGAGTAGAGGCGATGGGTGAAGCATGGCTTGGGTCGAGGCAGACATTGGTATGAGAGGCCCAGGAGAAGCTGGTAGAAAGCCGACCGCAACATCAGGGATACTCTCTTTCCGCCAATCCTCCCAAGCATCCGGGTCCGCAGGCGTACCGTGGAATTTCAGGTACTCCCCAGCCAACCACCCAACTCGCTCCCGTTCCTTATCTTGTTCGTCGTCTTGCGCGCCACTGATCAGGTAGGCACAGCACCTGAGAAACTCGACCTCGAATCTTCCCTGACCCGCGATCGATGGCAAACACAACAGCATCGCCAAAGCAAAGCTTCTCCACTCTTCCGTGCGCTGTTGTTGCTCCGAGGGAGCCTGTGGGACACCTTCCGGTTGGGCATCGCTTTGCGAAGGCGGCATGAACGTCGTCGCAAAAACGGCCTCATGCACAAGGGCCTCAAACGTTCCCTTCTCAATCTCCCCGCTATTCTGCACGAGATCGGGATGGGTCCTCCGGCCCCAGAAAGCTCGCTTCCTCCGTCCTTGCGGCCCCTGTTGCTCCTCGCGACCCTTTTGCCCGCGTCCCACTAATCCCAATGCATCACGGTCGTCAACGATGGCGTCCTCAAGGTCCACATCGTCTTCGTCGTCCAATAATGGCGGTACAAGTTCTGTCGGGAATAGTTCCTTAACGGCTCCACTGCGGTCGTTCGGAGGCTTGTAGAAATGGAGCTTAGATGCCTTAAGTTCGAGTTTGAACGGCTTCCACCCCTTCGAAAGCGCGACATTCTGATAATGGCTCGGGACACCCGCCAGGCGGTTGATGAATCCACTGTGATACACAATCTGCGACGAGCGTTTCGGGTCCGCACCGTCGATTTCATCAATATGAGGCGGAGCGGCAGTGGGTGGGGCGAGAAGGGTAGTGGGCAGATTTCCGTGCGCCGTTGAATGCTGTGGATGGTTGGAATGTGCGATGGATGGCTCGGTAGTGGGTTTCGCAATGTTGATAGTGAACGGAAACGCGCTGCTGCGGGTGGCCGGCTCGCTCGGCGTAATCTTCTCAGCGTCTTTTACGTCATGTTCGCGTTCGGTGGGTGAGGAACCCTTGCGCTTCGGGCTCCCGGGCACAACGCGGGGCGAAGCAAGCTTGGATGGCTGCCTCGGTGTAAACGAGTGTGAACGCGTGTGGACATGTGTCTGCGCGTTCTGAGATTGGTCGATGGTCGGAGCAGAGATCGATATGGATACTGAAGGGAGGGTTGCACTTCGAGGAGGGGACGACGACGGAGATTCGCCGCTCTTGACAGTCGGAAAGGGGTGCCAACCGTTGGTAATGTTCGGTGAGGACGGAGTCGGAGGTGAGATCGCGCTGGCATTGCTGCTACTACGATTACGATATTCTGCCACCCGTTCTTGAAATGACGTCTGGATGGGAGAGAACTGTGCCGAGGAGATTTGGCTCAGGTCGTCGGCGGACCGTGACCATCCCCTGCGAGAGATGGAGCGAAGATCCCCGGATCCATTGCCCTGTAGTGGTCCAAGAGCTGGACTTGAAGGCGTGCTCGTTGGATGAGGTGAGAGAATTTCGAGAGATCCTGGTGGTCGTATCGACAGGTCGAGCACAGATCTAGGAATCAAGGTATGAGAATCGTGGAATCAAAGACGCACTCAGAACAACACATGTTCCCCATAGAGTGCGGGAAAACGTTTTCAATGAAAGACATGTGTAGGCCAAGGGAGCGTGATGCTGCGCCATGAGATGCACGCCAATGAAGCGATCATAAAAGCGACGTCCGAAACAGTTCACGGCAAACGCCTGTCGCGACGTTTCAATGAAGAAAAGGCTATGAAGCACTCACTTGCTAGCACCACCAGCATAACCATCCAGAATAGGCCTCGGATCCGTCGGACGCGAGATCTTATGCTTTCTGCCCGAGCTCATGCTCGGTCTTGGCTGCTCGGTGGATTGTGTTGCTATCTTGGACGTAGATGCACTCCGTCCAAACCATTTCGAAGGTTTCGTGAGGAACTGGGCTAGGCCCGATGAAGGCGATGTTGAACGAGGGAAATTTGGGGACAACGGTGATGTCGACCCCGATGCCGCCGCTGGACCTTGAGGGCTTAGTGTATTTGCATATTCCCCCGTGCGTCTTGGTGCCATTACTTGGTCGTATCCACTTGTCAGAAGGAGGACTGCGCGTCGCCTGCGTCAGAAAAAATTGTACACGGGATGCCCCCACAAATCGCTTGATTTGGATAAGCTAAAGCCGTGAAAGTCTACAAATACGACAACTTACGCTCGGACGTGAATCTCAACGGTCGTACAGTCGTTAATCGTGAAGGATAAGGGAGGAATAGCGAGTGAATAGCCAGTAAGGACGGTCACTAAATCATAGGTGACTGGAAGCAAGGGGCAATATAAACACGGAACAAATGGGTTTGACCACTCTTGTTTGGCGACCAGCACATACTTATTATTATCACCCTGTCTTCCACCTTCCCGCTGGCCAAGTTTATCACCTGTCCATCTTAAATCACATAACCTTGGGGCCGAGCTTCAAGTTTAGCGGAAAAGAGGCTTCGAATGCCTCAACACTGTGCTTGCAGTCCCACATGGATCCGATAGGCTGATGTAGGGGCGCCAATCTGTCTTTAAACTGGCATCAACTCAGCCCCTGAGTCTAGATAGCACGACGCCTTTTGCAAGCTGGGGACGCGTCGCGTACCAACAGTTCTTCTCATGAGTATGTACTTCTCAGTGTGAACACGAGCTTCCACTTACACAACTGATGCAGAACTGATGCGGCGTGGAGCCACCTGTCGAATTTATTGGCAGCGTTCGCAGTACCTCTGTGGGTAACCATAGATCGAGATATCGCAGTGTATTTCCCCACCTTCACCCCGCCCTTCCAGGCTCGGGGAGAAGAAATTGACACGCCCTGTCAGAACGAATGTCAAAAGGGACGGTCCTGAAGAGCAAACCTCGTTCACATTATCGACGTCGTCTGTGTTCACCAGAGGCACAATACACATGTAAGTGACGAACGCCACCTCTCTGTTTATCGACTGGCGAATTCTACATCAGTGTCCACCATCATACAAGCACTGTGTACATTCAAACACGTCGGGTTCGAAGAATGTCTCTCCGTCGCGAGACTTGGAGAAGCCGTCTTGACCCATGCGCCTGGTTCTCATGCGATCCCGCTCAGTTTATCGACCGTTACAAGCCTGTCTGGTGGTCCTTGCAACGGGGGAGGGGAGGGGACAATGTCTGCGTTTTGAGCACTGGTTTGAACCAGCGAACACTGAGCGCTTGATCATCACGATCCTTTGAGTGCTCGTCGCAAGACGGCATTCTTCGTGTGCAAGTTCACCGACGGCAAGGCCTGAATGAAGCACTTTCATCTTCGAACTCTTCTTCCGCCCGCCCATCCTGACACGACTCATGCCAGATTTTCCTACGGCGACTTGAAGACTTTGGAGTCACTTCCCGGATCCGCCTTAGAGTCTCGAATTGAATCAGCCCAGCAAACTGGCCGCGGCGCTCTCGTGCCACATTGAAATGGTGTCTCCCCGGTGTCTCCCTGTACCACCGGTCTTGGTGCGCTATGTATACAAGGCAATTGGTTGCTTGCTTCCTTACAGGAGCAATATTAATACAGCTGGTATCGTCCTGCTCGTTTACATAGACTCGGATCTCGTAGTCTTTGACTGTTTGGACCTTTAATCAGTCCCCAGCTGGTGACTTTTCGCAATGAATGCCCTCGGCGGCCACAACTGTAGCTGGTACTTACATCAAGTCCTTGCATATTATATTGTCTCATCGTAACTAGGGAAACAGTACATGGACACAAGCCTGACCAAAGATATTACTCAAGAGGATCTCAACTTAGGGTTAGGGTTAGGAAGGCGAAAAGTCAAAAAGAGCGGCCGCCCAGCCAGAGTGGCCGGAGCGGCACAGGAAAATATTGAGACGGTGCATGAGCCGAAGCCCATACAAGCCGCAGACACTCCCTGTATGGACAGGGTCGCCGTGCTATGGAGAGTCTCCACGGCCCACAAACCCGGGTACATGAAGGGGCTTGTGCCATCAAGGTAAGTATGAGTTGTTCTGATGACGCCTTGAGCTTTATATACTAGCCGCCTGCGCACGGACCATGTGCGCTTGCCGAGTGACATCAGCAAGAATCCTTGAATCCTCATCACAGGCCGATTGTTGGTCGTCGACTTATAAGTTAGGATATTACATAGATTCTGAGGTCACTCTTTGAAGCCAATATGATCGTGATTTTTCTACCACTTGGTGGCGTCACCTATCCGAGCAATTCGACCGCCACATTAATAGACTGAAAAGTTCTATCTTAGTTGACTAATTAATATTCAACGAGACAAACATCCGAGATATCCATTGAGTCTACGTCGATTTGAGGAGTCAATACGATTAGGTACAGTGCATAGCGTGTGTGTACGGCGAGATAGGAGATCAAAATATAGGAGGGCTACGATAGGCTGGGGTCTGGGCAAGATGGAGAGGCGTCAAGATGAAATATTACAATGGCAAGTGCCAGGATGAAGAAAGCATATAGCAAAGCAAAGCATCTGGAACATAACAAAAAGATAGCATACCGAGAAGCATGTAGAAAGCAATTCAGAACGAAAAGAAGACAAGGCTTCGAACGAGAAAAAAACGCCTACACATCGCCCCCCCACTCCGATCCCGACTCATCGTCAGACATTTCCATATCATCCTCAAACGCCTCGGCCTTCACCTTCACGACGACGCACCGCTTGACGTCAGACGGATCCTTCGAGACGCCGGGCTTGACATCTTCCTTCTTCAGTCTGGGCTTACGCATCCCCCTGCGGTTCTCGAGGGGGTAGGTGCATTCCAAATTGCGCCGAGCGCACTGACTGAAGTAAACAACGACATCAAAGGCTGAATTAAACTGATGTCAACAGTAGGCACTTACTTGCACGTTTTGTCGTGGCTGTCTTTGGATGGCGGCCCACATGCGATTTTACGCCCACGACAGAACAGGCAGGCCATAATTGGCTTGCCATCCTTGTCCCTCCCGGGCTTCACGCGCTTGCGCGGACGCGGAGTATTCATTTGCGACGTCGGTGGGGATTCTGAGCAAGACTCCAGTGAAATTGACGGATAAGGGTGGGAGCCGGAGCGCGAGCGTGAACGCGTGTTGCGTTTCTGGCGGTACGTTAAATGGTGGCGGCGGGTTGAAGGGACTTCGACGACAGGAACATCCCATGGGACGAGGGCAGGCAGCGGGGGTTCGGCGTAAGACGGTCGAGGCGCGTGGAGATGCGTCTCAGCAGCCATGGCGTCAGCAGCCCAATCGCCAGTGAACTGACGACCGTTGTGGACAGAGGAAAGTGACGGCGGGGAAGGACAGATGGGGGCCGGCGGAGGAGTTGCCTCGGTTCCGTGTGATGCTGCGGCAGAGTCTCTGGTTCCTGACGACGATGGCCGAGTGAAGTTATTCGGAATTATGTCATCCTCTCGTTTCTGAGAAGGAACAACGAGGTGACTGGCGAGATGTATGATCTGCGGCGAGGCGGGAGGTGATGGGAAAAAGGAACTAGGTTGAACCTACTTGCGTCAAATACAATGAAAAAGATATTCAAACAAAGGACTCACTGGAAAATACGAGCCGTGAATCATGCTGCCATGGCCTTTAGCATCAACCTCAGGGGTGTTCGGCTGGTAGTAGTCGTAATGGAGCGTCGAAAATGATGCATTCGGCGACTCCACCTTGAGGTGGCTCGGAGGGTGAACATCCTCGTCGGCGTAATGCGAGGCCATCGTTGAGTGGAGACTTTGGGGAGGGGACACTAGTGGGAACTCGGTCGTCGACATCGTGACAGGCTGCGGCATATGAAGAATCCATTCCTCGATCGCAGCCTGCTTAGCTAGGGGAAACGTCGCGTAGAATAGCTCGTCCTCTTCGAGCATGGTACGGGCGAACGATGACGACGGAAATGTGCTACGCATCTGAGTGTCGTTAAATACATGGGTACCCAAAACTAAGCTAAGCTCGTCGGATAGAGACATACCTCGCGACGAGCGACCTCCCAGTACACCTCGGCCTCGCAGGGGGACATCGAAATCGAATTGTCAGAATACGAAAAGGTAGAGTGTAGTGGATAGGTGTCCATGCCAGTTCAAAGGATTCTTCGTTAGGCGTGGGTTGGTGTACCTTCAACGTATTTTCAAGGGCGAGCTGTATTTATTGGGTTCGTTGTCTCGACGCTTGGCGCTGCATGAAAAGAGGTTAGGCTCGATTCGCTTCCGCGTCCTGAATGTTAACCCTGGAAATGTAGATAAATTGAAAAGGACACACGAGAAAAGAAACTTGACAACGACCCCCAATTTCCTTTCAGCGATCGGAGTTTCGAGCTTGATATGGATTCCCCATCAAACTCACTGATCCATCTAATCTGAAATGAGTGCATATCCCGCATCTTTCATCGATATTTCATTCGAGGATGAATCCGACATACCAGCAATGGCTGTCTCTAGGCAGTAGCATGCAATCGCTGGGCGTTTCTGCTGTCCTTCTGGCGTTGTCCTGGCACCTTAAGTGCAGCCTGTATTCGTTTGGCCCTTGAAGCTTGAGGAACTTCGGGCCGATTTTTTTCTCTTGTTTTGCCCCCTTTTTTTGGCGAGATCGACCCAGATGATTGGCGATCGACTTTCTTGGCCAGCTTCTCGAATCTTGTGAGGCTTGGGGTCGTGAAATTGAGGATTTGCTTCCGCTCTTTATTTCAGAGACTGCGGGTAAGTAGCTTCAAAAGTTGGGCGGGCCACTTTCAAGGTTGGATTCGGTGACCGAGGCGCGAATACCGAACCCGGATGGAGTTGCGCTTGATGGCAGGGGCGCTGTTTCAGAAGCGACGTTGCGTGTGGACTTCCAGGCTGAGATTCTCCCGCGAGCGTTACTTGTTGCGCAAACCAATTTGCAAGTTGAATCTCTCGAAGTTAATGGTGAACCCAGCTATGGCTATATTGGGGCTTACCGAAAGTGAATAAATGGTCCAGGAGTTAGAGGGAGATCCATCTTTGCAACAGTGTGTAGAACCGAAAAGTCTTTCGGGCGATACGTGCATTTGGGAGGTATGGGAATCGAACGTTGTGGATTTTTCATTAATTCTTCGTACTAAATTCATCGTACTAGGGCGTTGCACTTGGATCGTGAGTTCGAACAGAGAGGGAATCACGTATGGAGCACGTACTCGGAGGCGCTTCCAGATTGTCGATATTCCGATGTGCCTCTAGTTCGATCGCATCTGGAATAGTAGATGTTACGGTTAGATGATACCAGAACGGAATCATTGATAAGTAACTGGTTGTTAGCAACGAAGAAATCCAGGGCGTCCAGGCCCCGCACATGATATACTGGAGGCCAACATCGGAGGGTCGCACTCGGAAGGAGATCATGATGAGGGTCAGCGGAAGCAAAACACAAGGTATAATTTCGTGGCGCTCTCATTCGCCACACTGCCCAGAGCGTTAGGATGGAGACGTATTATGGGGTCGATGTAATAAAAGCACAGTGGCTCGGAAGAGAGGTAGATCGTCTTAATAGCACTCGAAAGAAGCAAGAGTCGGCATTCGGGTGACCCAGATTGGAAACACACGTTGCTTCGAAGATCGTGGCCGATCGACTCCAGCTGATAGTCGGCCCAGTCTGTACTTGAGCATGAGTAGCACGACGCGGGTTCGTCATGCGCTCAAGCATCAAGCTCAAGTCTGAATAGAGGCGAAATTACGGCGGCCAGGAGTGACGGACGACGACCATCGACGCGGGACAATCACTTGTTGAACTGCGCATCGGTGAAGGTCTGAAAGTAGACAAATTGAGATAAGTTCAACACCAACGTGTAAGCATACGATGGCGTACCAAGGCCGAGAAATAGCTTCGGCAAACGTCATATATCCGAAGAGAGAGGCCAGAAATCCCTCGAGATTCACAAGACGACTGGCCGCGAGGACACTGATATGTCCGTGTTTACTGTCGTAACTGAGCTGAGGCGCCATAGAAATTCGCAATTATGCTTGGTACGGCGAGCGACGCACTAAAAGATCGGTCAGCAGACGGGATGGGCACAGCGAGTACCGGGGAACCTGGAGAACGTGAGACGCTTACGAGAAAATGCATGTCTTTCAATGCGTAGAAATCCGCGACTAGGCGTTGTCAAAAGTTGAGCGCTGAATGGTGCAAAAATTGTTGAAAGACGTTAGTCAAGGAATTGCCGAACCGATCAGCAAGCATGAACGCAACTTGCACACTGCAGGTTATGAAATCCCTACTTTGAGGGGTGAGATGTGGAGATTTCCCCCAAGGTCATGGTGGTTTACGCGGACAGTATCGAAGTAGGTCCTAACCAAGCAATTGATAGGGCCAAGAATTTAGAATCAAACGAAAACCACTGCGCATACGTTTGATGAGCTTGCAGTTGCGTTCCTGGATATGTGCGGAAAAGAATAACCGTTGCACACCAACACTGCTATGATAGCAGGAGATAGTCAGCGAGAGCAATCTTGGCTTACATTCGATCCACGTCCGTCAAATTGCAGCATGCCTTGACGGAAAGCGTTCCAAGACCTCAAAATCCAGGAGCGGCCGATACAGTATGCCGCACCGCAGTATGTTTGTCACTTTTCGGCGGTTCAGCGGTCGCTTGACGAACACAAAACCTGGATGAGGTGAAAAAAAAAGTTCGTTGAAGCCAGTCTTGCAAGCGCTTCAAGTTGAGTGAGGCCAACTGGACGCCGTAAAGTTTCTCATTTGGGCCAGCCATCAGATCTCAGAGCTTCAGAGGTCAAGAAACAGACTGTGGCAGGTAGGTTCAAGACTTTTTACGTTCAAGGAGTTTATCGTTCAACAGTGGACACGGTCACGCCTTGATCGTGAAGCTGAGTCAGCAACGCTCCTTCACCGAATCACCCGGACCTTGGGCCTTGGATTGCCTTTCGTTTCTGCTTTTCCTTTGTCTTGAGCGAGAACAAAGCCTTGGACGCCATTTACACCTTCATATCAGAGGCCTCCTAATACTTTCATGTTTTGGCTGAGTATCTGCTCAAAACCCACCACAACCTCCGAGCCTGACCATTCCGACCAAATGGGACTGAATACTCTTCCTTACGATTTACTGCTCAATATCGCCTCAAGATTAGAGCTGCGCGACGTACATGCTTTGCATTTGGTGAGTGGCTTCTTCAGGTTTGGGGAGAAACATATGTTGGAGATGGCGTTTGGGATGCCAGACATCGGGATGGCAGGTGTGATCGGCGTGCCATAGAGGCGAAAAATTGGCGATCGGTGGATGGGGAATGCATTCTCTGGAGTCTTGTATCTTAAACCATGGCGCGTTTCCAAGCTGACGCTACTTTCAGACGTGTAAAAATCTCTACGACTTCTCCAATACCCGCCCAGTCTATCAACAAATTGCCAGAGACCTACTCAAAAGATGCCGTGCACTACCACTGAAGGGTTTCCAGCGTCTCACGGACCTTTCTACAGAGCAGCTCATACGTTCTGTGAATAAGGCTACTCGATACGAAACCGCATGGCGCCTTCGCGGGCCAAAACCGATCAGCAGGCCCTCCAGTGACATTAACCAACGTTCAAACTACATGGACGGAGCCCCACGAGGTCTACGATGGTACAGGGTCGCCAGTGCGCCACCAAAGGAAGAGGTCGACTGGCTGTCCCCTATCACGTCAAGCTACATGCTCTGTGCGACGAAGAGCGGCAAAGTAGTTTGTTGGGATGTGCAGACAGATACTTGCCTGGCGGAATGTAATCCGGGAAAACGATGGGAGTTGTGGAAATGCAGAGTGGAGTTTGAAGAGAAGACGGTCTACTTTATCATGGCGAAGATCGTCAATGGGAGGTGTGTATATCTACCTGTCGTGCTCGAGCTTCAGTGACATATTTCAAAGTTACGACGACGAACGGGCTATGGAGTTCGTCCTCATGCGGCTGAGCTTTTCAGATAGTCCGTCTGGGGAGAGCTCCAGCGTTCCCCCGGTGTTCTTGCAGGTAATGGACTTCAAGACAGTGGGAGTCGTGATGAACGTCTTCCTTCTAGACCCTACAGCAAGGCTACTATCAGCCTTTGTATGGGTTTCAAGCACCAATACTGTTGGTTTATACGCGCTCCCGGACTGGGATAAACCCGAATATGTGTTTATAGACACGGGCATTGAGTGTGTACGTGAATCCCTATCATCGTGTCATCGTTCTCCTGACGAACCGACTGCTACCAGACTCCGTCCTCCAACTGGTCATGTATACTCTACGAACGAAATATTGTCATTCACTGTGAGGGAAGTGAGGGCGCTTCTCAGCATTTCTATCCGCTGCACCTTCTTCAAGCATTCACCAAGCGCCTAAAATCGAAGACTGATGTGCCCTTCATTTCGTACTCTGTCTCCCCTGCGAGGAGTCTTCATAGGAAGTTCATCTTCCCCTACGTCAAGAATCGGATTGTTCTTCTTGAAGATGGTCAATTGGATCCAGCAGGTTCGGCGTTAGAGGTAGTTGTTCCCCCGGCGTCAACGGACGCAGTAAATGGATTGGAAACCACGGGCGTCCTCGTCTCATCCCCATCACTCACACCTTCACCCCATACTTCTGCGACGCCATCAACATTAACAGCCGTAACGACAACGATGCCTGTTCCTCCCGAGACAACGCCTCTCGAGAATCCATTCCCCTTCCCGCCGTGGTGTCCCGACAGCGCGCACTTTGTCCGGCAATGGTGGCCAAGCCTGCCGAACATCCCTCGCGTCAGCTGTACAGTTGTTCTCTTGTCCTCGCATGACCAATTCACCCATCGCACGCGGTTCATCCTCGCGCAGCACTACTTCCGCGTTCCTCTGACACATGAAAAGTGGGTCCCGCCGGACCTCCCGCAGTTGGAGCACCGATTGGTGGGGGCACCGCACCCAATATCAAGGCCAGATGCGGACCCACCGCCAGTTAACGGCCACGCAGTGCCTCCAGAGGGAGAGACGTCGAGCAGCACACCGAGAAAGCAGGAGCGGGCGGCCGTGCATAAGGAGGAAGTGAAGGATGATGCGCTGATGCATCTGTGGTACGTTAGCACGCCGTTTGAGGTGTGCTGCATCCCGGACGGTGGGGACGAGGATGATGAAGGCGGAGACCGCCCGCGACCACTCGTCGCTGTCGACTTTGGGCATGCGGTGTGGATAGAATTCGTAGACAACGAGGACGACCCCGAAAGAGAGAGTACCGACGACCCGGATGCGAAGTGGATGCGCTTCGTGACGTTCCCGCCGTTTGGGGAGGACTTGGAGAAGGCGGGTGAGGAGAGGGAAGAGGGATCGGTGTGGTCGAGGACGGGAGGGGTGGTGCGGACGCTTAAGATCCCTGATGAGTTGAATCTTGACAAGGTGGAGACGTTAAATATCGACCAGTCACAGGGTGCGGTCATAGTGTCGGTCAAGCAAGGAAAGATTTTTATTTTATGTTATGAGTAACCTGCTTTCTTTGTTTTTAGATTTATAAAGGACTTGGGCTGTACTTTACGCTGAATAGGAGCGAACTATATTTCGACGCACGTCTCCAGGCGGATTCTCAGGTCTTTTTGATATCCAGATGATGTCGCACACAATATGGGGTCAAGGAGCCGAAGTAGGTATTTTCTTCGTTCTACTAGTACTTCAACTGTTCTCTCCCTCGCATCTTTCCCCGCAATATTTTTTAGCTATACGATTCTCAGTGAGAAGATTGCTCCTGACACTGTACGTACCTGGCTTCTATCCCGGACTTTTGTAACATAGCTTATGAACATCTGTGAGCCCAGAGGTCGCCTGCTTCAGCCACCAATCGCTACCGCATTACCACGTTAGCTTATGGTTTCGCGCTCTACCCTGTAAAAGCGCACCATATCCCTGCCAACCGCTGAAGCTTTAAGTTGAGCTTCTCTGCTAATTTTGGTCCCACATAGTTTATTCGAGCTCAATACACAATTTTAGCCTTTGACAATGCCGGGTGTGATCCATCAGTATTATGAGTGATTCTAGCCCGATGTCAACGCATCTCCCATTGAAAGAAACCAGTTGAAACCTGATCAGTTGCATCCATTGTCATGCCTCGTAAACCAGGCAACAATAACCCGTTAGAATAAAACCCAGTCAACGGGTTCAAGTAACTCTGCAAAACGTAAGAAAATTGACGGGGTTAATTGGGCAATATAACGGTGGTTTTCAGACCAATCATTCGCCCAAATTTTTTATGCATGCCCACATGTAGATCACGTCTGAGGGTGGCCCCCACCCACTAGGACAATGACTCTGAGTTGCAAGTACTCACTGGCAGCGTCTAAGTGTACCGAGGCCCTTTCATTGTTCTGTCAGCCAAAAAATCACCGTAACACCAAGCCGGCGCGTGCTGGGCAAAGTCGTGTTCATGGGAAGTTCCGAGATGCAGTGTACTTGTCATTGTTCGACTGGGCACAATCCAGTTGCGATGCAGACGATTTGGAGTCAACAAAGGGTCAGCGCACGTCATCGCACTCACGCAGGATAAGGCTTTCATGATTCTGGGCACTATAAGACAGCAGCGGCCTTGAAGGCGCCTCGACGACAAGCTCTTGAGCACCCCCTACGACCTGCCTCACGACCTGTCACCGCTGTAAAACGGTCAATACTCCCGCATATATTTTTGGGATCGACTCACCTAGGCACCAGCCTATACCTTTCGCTGCGCGAAGTCCCTCCTGGTTTCCTTGCTGTTTAGTAATCCTGCCAGCCCAATTTCCTTCCTCTGGAAAGATCGAAACCATGATCAGCGCCCGGCTATCGATGATCCCAATGGGACACACAATCGGCGAAGCTTCAAGGCTTCCGCAAAAAGCTGGTCAACTTATATACCCGAGGTAGGCCATCGTCGATCATAATAGTGTTAGACTCTGAATATTGAGAAAATACCACTCTATTCACAGTGCGACACTGGCATCCACGACGCCTTGAACACGCCCTGGCAGCCATTTGCTCTGTACGTCCCTCAGGCGATGCCAGCCAGCCCCGTCTCGTACAAGTCACTCTCGGAGCACTTGGGCGACCTGGCGAAGGGCACTACGATCATGGGCAAGCCGCAGCGCCACTGGCCGGAGCCCAGATTTGGATTCGTTGCAGACCACTTCGTCGGCGCAGATGTTTCGCGGCCTCCTCGCACCTCGTCCTTTGATCTGGCCCTAAATCTGGGGGCACGCACCCCAGAGCCAGCAGACAAGTCGGGCGAGAACCAAGTCCCCGTTATCATCGCCCCTCGACCCATCGTCCCGCTCACTGCTGTGCGCGCTGCCTTCGAAGTCAGAGCATACGCCGCAACGCTCCCGGAAGTTTTCTTGACGCCACTGTCCGCCACATTCGACGACGCAGCCTCAGACGAGAATGCGCGGATCTCGGCCGCCACCCGCGACCACAGCGACGGGAACGGACCCGCAATCCCAGAGCCACACATGCGCGGAAAACGCGAGCCGTTTGGAGTTCTGCACTTTGACAAGGTTTCAAGCCCATTCAGCCAGCGCATGTCTGCGGACATTGACACGAAGGAACCCGCCTCTCCAGGACGTTCTGATACAGGGTCCGATGGATCAGCTGGGGGAGCGAAAGGTTGGGAGCGTATGCGCGCCAAGGCTCCGCCAGCGATCACGACGAATGTGCTTGCAGAGCAGCTGCAAAGTACGATGCTGGCCAAAGTTGCCAAGGAGGGGCACGATGAGAATGATGTTTCGCCTAATCGTGCATCACTTCTTCGAATCTTGAATGAGGGATACTAGTGTCGTAGCAATCGACGGGCGAGCTCTGTACGATAGTAGTTCGGTGGTGTATAACCTTGATCCTAGGCGGTGACGTCAGCTGAAACGGAAAACGGCAGTGGAATAGCTGAAGAGACGGAATTGCTCGAAGAACATACTATGCGGTTATCGAGAATCAAGTTCGATGGAGCCCCCTCCGCCTCTTTTGACCATTATGAGCGTATCAGAAAACCACGCAGAGTCAACCACAATGCTTGCACGGTATTCCCTGAGCGAGCGCACAGATAATGAACGAAAAAGACCACTGATAATATGGATGAACTTCTTTTATGGACAGTAGAAATTAAAATGCCCAAGCTCTGGTCGTGCTGTCCAGTGGTTTGAAAGACAATGGAAGTATTGAAGCAAGCACATAATCGTCGAGTGCAGCAACAGTCTGGAAAGAAAAGAAATAGCCGATCTGCGATGTACAACCCAGGCCCGCCAGAGTGCATGAATTAGCAAGTGATATAAAGTAAACTGTAACGAGGAGTTGTGATTCAAAGTTATGAGTCACGCCCTCTATATAACACTGGGCGAAGGTCCAGGTGCTAATCGCAGTATCGACTTCGATCGCCGAAAGAACATCCTAGACTTGAGAGAACCGGTGGGTCGCACCCGAGCAAATGGGGGTAGAAATCCTAGGAGGATGTGCGCGCCTTGACGGAGCAAACACACACGGAGCTGGCACGGCGATCGGCGATGAAGACAAGGTGAGTACACGAAAAGACCGAGATTGTGACATTCGACTCTCGCATGTCGAAGAGTTTATAGTCAATGACGATGTAGGTCGTGACTTTGCCAGAGGCTGTGATGAGGGGGACGTGGAAGGGGAAGAGTAATCTGTAGGATAAGGACTGGAAGGGACGGCGCGAGGCGACGGCCTCGACGGATTCCTCCGAGGAAGCATCTTCTCCAGGAACGGCAGGGTGTCATTAGAGTCGAGGTCCGGCACTTCTTTATGCTGTACGACTCCCACATCTTCCAGCTTAGCCAGCTCGCCCAGGATGTCGGCCACAGGTGGCGAAGTTGAGCATGGCTCGGTTGGGTTCTCCTCCGTATGACCAAACGACCATCCGCTGGGTACCGGAGCACGTAGTGACAGATCCTCCATGGTGTGCGCCAGGTCCACATCAAAAGCCTCCCCTGACGCGTTGGGGAAGAATTCGCGTTTCTGCAGGGAATATGAAGCGCAGGTAACACGGTGGAGAATCCCAAAGGAAACGGCTTCTTCCTGTAGGGTTGGCGTTACCCGGGCTGTTTGTGTAGGCTGCTCAACCTCCGAGGGATCTCGTAAGACTTCCTCTGTTGATTCGTAGGAGAGTATATTGTCCGAATACGTTGGACCTGGGGCGGAGGTGCCCGCAGCGGAAGATGATGAAGGGATCATCGGTTCCACGGCGAACAGTTCGTCAGACGTCCCATCATTCTTTACAACCCTCTCAATTGTGTCAACGCCCTCGTCAATGATGAAGAGAGACGCAACCGCACTCCCTTCGCCTTCTCCGTTGACGGCCTGTCCCCGAACGTCGAATTCAATGGAATCCGGGACATCATCCCCAGCGTCGCCTTTCAAATCTCCTCCATCTCTGGATATCGTGCACGCTGAAGCTGCACGAGCAACGTAGTCTCCATTTGCATCAAGCTCAGCTGAGCACCCTGCAGTGAACGAATTCCCGTCGGTCGAAGACGCAGTGACGCCGAAGCTTTCAAGATCGTAGATGACTTCGTAGCCCGGAACTATGAAACATAAGGGAGATTGGGTACACGATTCGTCCGAACTCTTCGGGGCCGCGTCTGGAAGTGATGGGCAAATGGTCTGGTCGCTGTGTGATTGCGCAACAATTGTTTGAATATTCGACTCGGATTTGGCGCAAACAGGCACGTAGATGGCGGCCAAGTGCCCGACACAGAGGAGGCGCATCAACCTATGAACGAGGGCAGGGATGACAGTGCAAAGAATGATGGGAAGTCCAGCAAGGTCGGATGCCCATCGCGGTGTGGCCGTTGACGAAAAGGCGGCCATGGCAGCGCACAGGGAGAGAAGGGCTCCAGCCCAAGGTGGTGTGGCTATTGATGAGAGGACAGCGGCGGTCATGAGGGCCAAGAGTTCATGGGATAATACGACCATGCACATGACGACAGCGCGCATAACGCGAGTGAGAGTGCTGAAAGTATTTAGAGGTGCCAGTCTTTGAAGGAAATGAGTAGGCATGCACCGTCACGGCACGCAGCTGACCTGCGGCGAACACAAGCAAGCTAAGTTTTTCATTACGTCAGGCACGAGGCTGCATAGCTGAAGCATGTTTGAGGGTTCCCGAATCCCCTGAGGAGCAAGCTTCAAAGCCAAGAAGGTTCATAACAGACATCTGGCGGCGTGGTCACGTAGAGGTGGGAGCGGAGGAATAGAGTTGCGCTCAGGGAGACATTTAAGCACTTTGATATTGACTTCACCGCAGTGATAGTGGCAACTATGAAGTAGATTCGACAGGTGTTTGACCTGAAATTTTGGGAGTGCTGAGTATACGTGGTGTTCAGAACGGCAAAGCGGTTTAAAATGAAAGTCATGCATAGCCTACCTTTGAGTTTCAACTGCCAACCGATGCCGTCAACGCAGATCTACGAAAGTTGACGCCACATATTGAATTAGAAAGGATGCCGAATGTGAGGCACCCTGCTTCGAACCATCTGCACTGCTCCAGGGGTAGTAGATCTGCAGTAGTCTGGCGAGAGCTGGAGCGCTGAGGCGCGCTGAATGAATGCAAAAGTTACAGAGTAGAAAAGTGTAGAAATCAATAAGTCCGAGTCAAGGAGCTGGCCCACCTCTCCCCCACACACTGACATTCCAAAAAGGGAAGGATGCTGATTCCCACCGTTCATTCAAACAATCAACAAACATTCGCCTTGACATTGACCACCACGCACCTCGACCGCCCCAACGCCCATCAGACTCTTTGCAGTCCTACGACGACAGCCACAACAGCATCTTCGAACGTAACAGGACTACAAGCGCGACTACGCACCGCAACTGCGCACCTGCTGACATTGTCTTTTCTTTCAGCTTCTTTACAGGTACCGTCACCAATGCACACACCCCACCCCGAGCTGTGAGCCTCCTGCCCACCCCATGCTTCACGTCAACAACGACGAATACCAGCACCAGCCCCCACGTCACCCGAGGACATTGCAAAGCCCATGCATTGTTCTCGGGAACCCTGGTCTGCAGCGTCACTACGACGTATGTCACGATGACCCTGGCGAGGGTGAGCCCACCATCCAGGCCCTGACAGGCCTGGACTGGGTGCATTTGGGTGGAGCACGTAGACCTGGGAGCTGGAACACGACGTCGACGCGCTGCTCGGCGCTCCGGGCATCCATAGGAGCGCGCGTAGGTAGTTTTCATTATATGCATGACGTAGATTATTGAAATATAACCATTATCGACGCATATGAACCGATATTAAGCCTGCCTCGGGAGTACCTTCCGCGACGATGCTTTGAGCCTCTGGCAAGGCTCTAACTTCAACACGAAAACCCTTGGCCACTGATCTGAGAGAAGCAGTGGGCGTCAAGACGAGGTCTCCTGCGGACAGAAGAGATGTAGGCCTTACCTGAGAGAAGCAGTGGGCGTCAAGACGAGGTCTCCTGACTCTCGATGGCCGTGCTTGCTCTCTAGGTAAGGGCCACGTGCGCGTGGATCAGAGGCTTCGGGTTTCGGATTGGACTTGCATAAACCTTGTTCAACATCAACCAAATCTTTGTCAGCATTCCCTTTTGGGATGGCAGTGTGGGGGAGGGAACTTGGGACTTGAGTTCTCTCGACTGCCAGACGATGCCACCATTCTAGTCTCCATCCAAATTCCAACTGACGGCTCAATAAATCAAGGATGACCTTCGGTTTCCAGTCAGCGCCTCTTGAGTGCTCTGGTTTAACTTGACCAGACTGCATCGGCCTAGTTCAGTTCGACCCTGGCAGCGACTCGTTCTTCGACTCGTCTTTCATCTGCATAGTCATCATCCATTATTGGATTGAACTTGGATCCCCCTTGTATTATGTATGGATTGATGTCCTTGGACGTAACGCTCTTGCCGATGGTGGCGCGCAGACGAAGCGTCCAAGTGACATTCATCGAAAGGAGCCGGCTTTGAAGACTGTCTGTCGGGAAGCTTTGTAGGTTCTGGTGAGGACCAGCCAACCACGATCAACTGTGGAGCGTCCAACGAACAATGTCCGGGAGCAAGGACGTGGAGATGTCTCATGGGGTCGCATGTACCACTTGTATTATCGATTCCGAATGCCATCGCCCGGCGACGAACCGCTTCTCTGGTCAAGGGCGACTTGTGGGACTAATGCTAGAAGAAACTTTCTAGTGATCAGGACTCTGCGGGACCAAACGCTGGTCATCATCGTAGCAATGAAACTTGGAAGACGTGGTGATCCCTGTTTCATGACTGGTGACCGCGTTGTGGTTTAATCCTGTGGAAGTTGGAGGCTAAACACATGTGCGCAGTATTCTTGAGCCAGGTCGTATTCCTGAGATCAAAGGGGTGACAAGGCAAACACTCTTCATAATCCCCGGAGTCTTCATGTCTCACACACCATCTCAGGTTTCCAGCGCAAGAACAAGTTGGCGGCGATTCAAAGATCCCGACAATTATCTACTATGACCGGAAAGGAGTTGTCCGTGCTGTTGGCGCCGAAGCGCTCAAGGAAGGTCTGGACGATATGATCGACGAGGAAGGCTGGTCCAAAGCTGAATGGCAAGTGCCTATTTACAAGTGTCATTCGGGATTCTGATACGCTTTCTTCCATTCGTCTTTTGATCATAGGTTTAAGCTGCATCTTCGGCTCACCTCCGACAAGAGTTCCAGTGTAACTAACAGGATTCCCCCTCTTCCCAAGAAAAAGACCGTCCTAGACGTCTGCCGACTTCCTCGCCTACCTGCACCAGTGCGCACGCACCTACATTCAGGAAGCGCATGCTAACGGCGCTGATTTGTGGACATCTTTCCAAAACCGTGTTGAATTCGTCTTGACGCACCCCAATGGCTGGGAAGGGGCGCAGCAGGCAAAGTTGCGAGGTGCCGCAGTCCGTGCTCGGCTGGTGCCCGATATTCGCGAGGGGCGCTCACGCGTCCACTTCGTGACCGAAGGCGAAGCCAGTCTCCACTTCTGTATTCAAACCGGGTTGAAGATTGAGGCGATGAAAGTGAGTGTAACTTTGCGTCGACAACTGGTTGCCCACGAACGCGTTTCGCTGGCAGAAAGAAGAGGGGTTACTGATCGTTGATGCTGGGGGAGGAACGATTGATCTTAGTGCCTACGGCCAGACTAGTAATGCGACGAGCCGTGGCTTATCCTTCCAAGAGATCGCTTCACCTCAATGTTGGCATCATTATCAGTTAACATACTATGTAGCTGCATTCACCGATCCGTCTTCCAGGTCACTTCCAAGGATCGGTATTCGTAACCAATCATGCTCACACATTTTTCGAAGGTAGTTCAATCCGTATGCATCATGCGCCAGGACTTCTAATTCAGCTCTTCTCCAGATCTTCTCAAGGATTCTCCATTTGCAGAGGATGTCGACCACATCACCAACTGTTTTGATAAGACGACGAAGCTGAGGTTTCGGAACTCGAGTGAACCTCAGTATGTCAAGTTTGGGAGTGCCCGCGATAAAGACCTTGCACTTGGGATCCGGTCTGGGCAACTCAGGCTCAATGGGTAGGTCTGCTGCTTCTTCTGACTAACACGCCGGCTTAATGACAGTGGTCCGTCGACAGGATTGACGTCGCTAGATTCTTCGAACCGTCAATAACCTGTATCATCGACTGCATTCTAGAGCAGCGTAAAGACGCTTCGAAGAAAATCTCGGTGGGACGCATATCGTTTATCCGGTTACTCCACTCATGCCCCTGAAACTTAGTCAGTGTTTGTGGTCGGAGGCTTCGCTGCCAGCGACTGGCATTTCACGCAACTCCAAGCCTCTTTGGAACCTCTTGGTTTCAGCTGTTGTCGGCCGGATAGTCATGTGTGAGTTACTAGCGTCTCTCAGATGCAATACCCTGACACCGTGCAGTAACAAAGCCGTCGCAGATGGAGGTGTATCCTTCTACATTGACCACTTTGTGAGGGATCGTGTCGCAAAGTATTGTTACGGCATAGAGATCCACACCTCATACAATCGGTGGGATGCCGAACACCAAAGCCGGTTCTCCTCCGTCTATAAAGGTCCGGACGACATTGTTCGTATTCCCGCTGCCTTTAGTATTATTCTACCCAAAGTAGTTCAAAATGCTCATTTCTACATGAAGGACATTCCGCTGATGCTACAAATTGTGCAGGACATGCAAGTCTCTGAGACAAGGGAATTCCGGCAACCATATTGCCACATGCGCACGACATCCGCTGGACTTCCAGATGTGATTGAGCAAGGTATTTTGTGCTATCGAGAACTGTCATCAAATCCTCGCTGGACCGACGTCGATTCTGGTCAGTTCCTGCACCATATTTAAATGTTTGTTTGCTCACCCATCGGAAGGAATGTACTCGAAACTTTGCACCGTCGTTGCCGATGTCCGCCGGCTTAAATCCGCTTTGAGTCCTAGCCGCACTCTTCTTGAACATGTCTATTATCGCATGGATTTTGCGGTCATACTCAACTTCGGGAGGACGGAGCTGACTGCGCAGGTTTGTTGGCAGGAGAATGTACGTTCGACTCGTCTCAATAGCCTGTGTGGTACCAACTAACAAGCACTCCTTATCTCAGGGTATAGAACATCGGTCAGTTTTCCCCCATGCTCTGTACATTCGACTGTCTGTCACTCATATCACACATGACTCGAAATAGGTCTCCTGCTGAGGTCGTCTATGGCCCATGATGTGATTTACGCTTCACGTTCCCAGTCAGCGTAGGTGACCATACGAATGGTTCAAGCTTGGACATCTACCTGCTAATGCCGCCTAAACCCAGATAGATGAGTGTCCGCCACTTTGACGTTGTCAGAGTAAGTACCTTCCTTTGTTACATGTACGCCTCCTCGAGTCATAGGGACTTGACGGCCGAGTTTTTCTTGAAGTTGTTGTTGTTGTCGACGCCCGGAAAATCGTTGCTACATTTGGCGTGTGCCCTCGTGTGCTGCTGGCCAATCCAAATGGTCTTACCACACATGACATATATACTGTGTCAGTGTCATCGCGCTCGTGGTTGTGCACGACAAACGCATATCGATCATTCTCAAACTGCGCCACCGCATACTTAGGCGCTTTAGTTCAGCGTTGAAGAGGAAGGATGAATGTAAAAAGCCAGAAAGGGGAGCACGGATTTGCGCAATGTAATTCCCGATGTCGCAATCACTACGAGGTACTGAAGTACTGTGCACAATACCAATCAACTTCACTTAACGCGCCTACGATTCAACGAACAAATAATGAAATGAAGCGCATGAAGAGGTAAGCCCTTTTGGGCCAGTCGAATGAGACTTGCCGACGACGACAACGAGAACAGGCGTTTTTCAGGTTTTGTGGCAGTCGCAGACTCGCAGCTGCCCCGCTGCACAGATCCAAAGACAAGGGTGGGTGACGCCAAGCGAAGCCCCGGTGCGTCAGTGTCCGGATTAGATTTGTATATAGTAGGTCTGTCTGTCACTTCATTCCACTTCCAATTTCTGTGAAGTGACTAGTCGGTAGCCGCAGACATTTTAACTAGTACTGGTAAATGACTCGCGAGTTCGATGCGAAGTACTGTGTCGTGCTCAATCTCGCCTGAACCAGAGTTAATCCAGCAGGTGTACGTATTTGCAGTGCTTGAGGAAGACAATCAAGGAGAAAGAGCCTCGCGTCTATAATCACAGTCCACATACCGAGAGGTTCGTGGTCTGAGGGACTAGTACAGTGGAGTCGAAAGTGCCGTTGAGGATTCATGTGACATGGCCTGCCTGTGGCTCCAGGGAGAGATTGCTATACCATCGCAGGAATATCAGAGCTGGGTGCGGAACCTCTCAGCGATTGGCGGACCTCTGATGGTTCGCGAACTCGGACCCACACTGCGCCACAGAGGATATATGAGTGAGGGTGATGTGATGCGGTGCTGCGAGATTATTCGGTAAATGAATAGTGATGTATGTATGTATATATGTAGGTATGAATGAGTACGTCCGTCCGCCAGCATCCACCTGTGCACTACGACCGGGCGACCTCCTTGCCGTCTGCCTGAGTCCCCGCTGCACCTTCCTCCGGCTTTTTAGGCGTCCCCTTGAGGTGATCAAATGCCTCCCACAAGGACCCCGGTACCTCGCCCGCCATCGCCTGCTGCTCTTGCGCCAGCAGCTTCTCCAGCTCCTCTCTATGCTCCGCGATATACTTCTGCTCCTCCAAGTACTGCGCCTGCGCCTCCTTGCGCTTCTGCTCGAGGTACGTCGGCGGGATAGCGGATTTCGACTGGGCACCGGCGGGCTGGGTGGAGAGCCCGAAGAGCGAGGAGAAGGAGCCCGCAGAGACGCCGGCTTTGCTCTTCTTCGCGTTCCACTCCTCGATGTGCTTGGCTTTGGCCGCTGCCTCCTTTTTGGCATACTCGAGGGGAATGTTCTTGCCTTGGTACGCCTCGAGGATTGGCCGCACGTCGGGCGAGTGATAGATAGCGATTGCTGAAATGGAGGGGTTGGTCATTAGATGTTGGAATAAAAGGTCGGCTTACATTCGAGGAAAGGGATCATGGCGACGAGTCCGTTGTCTTTGGGGTCACCGTTCCATTTAGGGATGACGATGGCGTTCTCCGGGTGCGTTGAGACGTGTTCAGCGTTTGTGTCGAGGGAGATGACCTTGGAGAGATCGCGGTTCAAATACGACAGATCCTGAAAAAGATACCCTTCAACGATGGTCGTCGAGAATTATTTCTTGAGTTACCTTGACGATTTTACCGTTAATGGATCGTGTTGCTTCCCGGAAAAGGCGATGGGTGACATAGAAGTTGTAGCGATCGAGTTTCTCGATGATGGGCGCGCCAGTCTGCCAGAATAAAATATGGATGAGATGGGGTGGCGTGCTCAGCATGAAGATGCACTTACGTAGAAGTTTTGGGTAGAGAATACGACAACTTCGTAGAATTGGGAGATGTAAGCCAGGAAATAGTCGACTCCGGGTCGTTTCGCTGTTCGCCAGCCATGCTGGCGCTGTGATGAGGATTAACGTGACGCTTTGGGAAATCAGAAGCAAAACACGAACATCCCAGGTAGAAGTGACAAGCAGGTCGTCGATGGATATTAGAAGTGTATACGGTTTTTGATGAGGGGCGGGGTACGGGGGGGGAAGCAGCTCCGGCCATGCAGGTTTGTTAAAGTACTACACTTGAAATTAGTATACGTCAACTAGAGGAAATACATGACACGTACATCGAACAACTCCGTAAACCGCTCCTTGGTTCGACCCCACCGTGTTGACGGCGCGTCCTCGATCGTCTGCACCAATTTAGCTAAATGAATGGTTGCGCGGAAACACACTCACCAGTTTCTTCGCCGCCAGCTCCTCCTCCTCCCACTCACGGCCCATATGTATCGTGTTGACACCAAACGCGACCGTAAGGATGGCCAGCGTTAACCGCCCCATGTTCCTCCGTTTCTTCTCCGCACTTGACAACGTGCCCCTTGATGAGCGCGCTCCCGTCCGCTGCTGTTGCTCCGCTGGGTCCGGTGGCGAAAAATCGAGACTAGGAACACTACCAGATGGTAATGGTGCCGCTGGAGGTTCCACAGGAGGTTCTTGGGAACCTGACGCAGCAGGTTTGGGTTCAGGTGGTGGAGGAGGTGAAGCAACACCGTCCTTCAACAAAGAATGCGGTGGCGCAGGTGGTTTCTGGGCTAAGCATCGTACAGATTGTACGAATACACGCCGAGGAACATTCCGCGATAGAACAGCGAACATACCAACCTACTGGACGCACAAAACGACCATCGGGATATTTTTTTCGACCCATTTGGACTTGTTTGTTTCACAAGGTTTCGGCCATGATTCGCGCTTAAGATTCGAATTTCGCCTCCACCGCGTCGTATACGGTGAGCGCAGTCGTGTTTTAAACCTAGACAAGACTGAGCCTTCATGCATCACGTTTTACTAGAGACACCGGAAGGATTTAGAAAAAGCGCTGACGAAATTTACCCCCGCGAGACAGGACGGACGATGGCGAATCTTACTCTTACTAACCTGACGGCTCCCTTTTTTTGAAGTTCTTCAGTTATTTTGAGCACCATACGGTACTGATGCGTCAAGGTGGGTGCCCTATTGTTCCAAGATGGTTTAGAAATTGACCGGCGGGTTCATACTATGTGCAGTGTGTTGTATGGTTGGAGAAGGTTTCACGGGCGTCGTGTATTTATGGAATCGGCAGCATACTGCCGAAGGGGTATAAAGGACACAGAAAAAGTCAAGATTCGATTGGATTCAGTTTAGGCCTCCTCCATTGCCATGAAGTTTTTCTCGACGTCGTGCTTGGTCTCGGTTGCGAGTTTGCCCATTCTCGTTGTTGCTCATCCTGGTTTTCCTCAGTTTGACGCCCGCAATCAACACGCACGCCAAGTCCCTGCTGGTGTGACCGCCGCCACACAACCACCCGTCGGCGATACTCCCACTACCCCATCGACAACTTATACCTTCAGTTTGCTCTCGACGAACCCCACTGCCGTTCCTTTGACCAACATCGTATCCACAGCTACGTCATCTGTTACTCGTCCACTCGACGCCACCTTCGCTCCCGGATCAGCCCCTACATTTTTGCCTGGCGCACCCCCTTTACCTAATGGCACGTTGGGATCGCTGATTCTCACACACTCTTATTTTTCTAACTACTCCATTCAACAGCTGCCCTCCTTTCCCCCGCCAATTATCCTGCCCTCGACAAGCCACCTCCCACAGACTCACCGGAGGTCCAGCAATGGATTCAGGACGTCGCGAACACGGGCATCAGCATTCCCGACATTTCGGTCACAAATATCGGTGAGCACCGTCCGTGCTTCCTCAGAGGCGCATCGTCTAACGTATCATTACCTCAAGGTGGATGCCTCAACAACCCGGACGTTGTTGCTGACACTTCCCGCTGCTGGTGGACGTGCGGTGGATGCACTCGCACGACTGATATCACTGAGTGCCCAGCCCCTATGACCTGGGGCCTCACCTACGACGATGGACCTTCCTACTACACCTCTGATCTTCTGAACTACCTGGACCAGGAAAACCTCAAGTCCACTTTCTTCGTCGTCGGCTCGCGTGTGATCCAGTTCCCCAACATTCTTCAGACCCAGTATATAGGCCAACACCAGATCGCTGTCCATACATGGAGTCATCCTCCACTAACTACGCTGTCCAACGAAGCGATCATCGCGGAACTCGGCTGGTCGAAGAAGGTCATCTATGATGTCTTGGGCGTTACCCCTAATATGATGCGTCCGCCATATGGTGATATTGAGTGAGTCCTACTGCTACTTTCGCAAGTAACTGAACTGAAACTTGCCAAGCGATCGCGTCCGTGCGATCTCCACCGCCATGGGACTTACGCCAGTCATGTGGACGCGTATCAGTCCTGTGGCCACCTTCGATACTGACGGTAAATATTCACACAGTCGCCTTTGGAGACTCCTGCTGACTTTCGATTCACCTACTAGACTTCGATATCCACGGCGGCCTTACCACAGTAGAGCACGTCTTACAGAACTGGGAGGACATTCTCTCCAACGCGACATCAAGAAATTCTGGCTTCATCGTTCTGGAGCACGATCTCTTCCAGCAGGCGGTCGAAGTCGCGACTGGCTATATGCTCCCCGACGCGTTGGCCCACGACCCTCCTTTCACCATCCAGCCTGTCGTGTACTGCCTGAACAAGCCCCTCAAGGATGCCTACATCCAGACCAACGACAACAAGACCAACCCTCCTGCTCAGTCTGGTATGCACCGTCCCCCTCCTTTCTTATTTCTATCTTTTACCATCTTATGCAGGTGTTGCCGTGACCCTCTCGCCCGGTGCTCCTGGGTCCTTGCAGGCCACTGGGAAAGCGGCTGACCACAACTCAGTCGCTCCGTTCCGCGTCAACACTGGTTTGCTCGCCGCATCCCTCACTGGTGCGGCCGGACTTGCCGCCGGCCTCGGCGTATTGCTTTAAACACCCATTGGACTATTCGGACGACTATATAGACAGTCCAGAGTCACGGAACAACGGACCACAGACTACTAGATCTCCTCATCCCACAAAACTATCGAGCTCTGACTCCTCTTACGGTACCGATACCCCTCCTATATGATTCCACCCCGCCCGCCCCCTTGCATTTGTATCCACATCACCTCTACCTTCGCCCGCATCTGGACTATTATTGGTATTACCTTGATATAGAGTATTTTATTGGCTGTATGTATAAATATAGTTGTAGCCATAGGTCATTCACTTCCGCGGGCATTTGGGGCGCGGGACGGAAGATACACACCAGCGGAGGAAAATCTTCCGCTGGAGCCGCCAAAATGTGTCATAATGCTGCAATGAAATCCACTCTATTGTTACGCATCTTTGTGTCAGCTGGTGTCCTCCGCGATGCGAGTCTCTGAATAGATTGACTTGAAGAAGGGTATCGAATTGAATGTGGCGCAAAGTGAGGCATGGGCCGGGGTGCAGCCTTGGCAAAGTATACTCTTGCGGCGCGCAAGTAGAGTCATTTTTTGACTGCGATGGTGTACTTGAATCGTACTCCTGTGCCGCTGGCAGTGCCGACCTATTTGCAATGCACTCTCTGCGCGGAGTTGGCGTCGCGCATAAAAGTACGCATCTCAACCTCAGAACTTTAACCAGACCATTGTGACATATATAATAGTGACACTACCGGGATCATTGGAAACTTAATGGGACTTCATCAGAGGCGGATATTGCAGAATGCGATTATGAAGCAAAATGTTATCTGCCAACGCGCGGGGTTATAACCATACATCGTTTCGAGCGAAATGCGGCTTTGCCAAACAGGTCGTCATCCATGTCCTCCATACAAGTAGATAATGAATGAGTGTACTGAGTGCGGTACCTCATCAAGTGGTATCAATGCACCTGATCAAATCACACATCCCAACGACGCCTGAGAGAAGTTCAAGTTGAGAACAAAGTGGGAATAGGTAAATCAACGTAAACGAGGGTAGAGTCGCCCAGATCGGTTGACCAATAACCAAGGTTACAACACCGTGGACAAGATAATTAAGCTCTTGCAGTGTAAATTGTGTGCAAATATTTTCGTCGGGAGTATAGTAACCTCGGATGCAGAAC
The DNA here is from genome assembly GCA_018282005.1 of Asterophora parasitica. Classification (NCBI taxonomy): domain Eukaryota; kingdom Fungi; phylum Basidiomycota; class Agaricomycetes; order Agaricales; family Lyophyllaceae; genus Asterophora; species Asterophora parasitica. The sequence continues at coordinate 59,868 of JABCKV010000075.1, forward strand.
TTTACTTCCACAAAAACCCAGTCGGCGCCTGAACGTCAGAATTCTCCGCCACAACCTTTAACCCTCTTCCACCATCGACGCGCTCAAAAATCTTGACTCCCCCACCATTGACACCTCCAGCGACCAACCACTTGTCGTCCGGGCCTCCAAACACCATACCGCGCAGATGCTGGAGCCCTGACCTGACTTCGGCCACCAGCTCAAGCGAGTCCGGGCCTGCAATTGAAAAAATGGAAATGATATCACCCTCGGGCGAGGGATCATTGCGGTTCGAAAGGTAGAGGTATGGGACGGGATAGGTGGTGTTTGGCGTTGGGATTAGGATCTCCGCAGCTAGCATATCGGTTGGCTGAGCTGGGACATGAGACATCGTCGGCGTAGATTTGACGAACTTGGGGAGGGCGGGGAGAGGAGGTAAAGTGTGTTTCACAAGGACGCTGGTAAGCTCGAGGAGGGTGTACAGGTGACCATCTGAAGAGAATGCATTCAAGTTTTATCCGAGGTTTAAACGATTCCACACGTACCATAAAAAGCGACGTGCCGAGGTCCCCCGCCCAACGTATGCTGAATTTGGCCCAGATGGCTCAAAGAACCGTTGTCAGCGATGTTGTACCTCTGCACGAGGTCCGCGCCCAAGTCTGGGACAAAAAGCTCGTCATTTTCTTCGTGAATAATGACTTGATGAGGGTGCGATCCCTCCTGCCTTGAAGCATTCGGGCCCGTGCCCTTCAGCTGAATCTTGGTTGGCGAAGACGCGAGGATATAGGGCTCGTTGGGTGATATAGGGAGCTGGGACAAAACACCAGCCGAATACTGAAGGTATCGTGTTACACGGATCGACTAGCATTTGAAATCAAAGCTTTCACATACATTGGCCACGAATAAAGTGTTCTTCGTCGAAACTAGCGAGCAAGGATCAGCTCCTCCACTCGATGCCTCCGCTACGACTTCTCCTTTGCCCTCCTGGTCAAATTTCAGTGCAACGACCTTCCCATCCGTCTGTTCGAGCCCAGTGAAAACGAGCGAGTGGTCCTCAGGGTAGAAAGTGATCCATGACGGGTGATGTCCAACGGTGACGGACGAGGTTACTTCGATGCTCGATGCCTCAGGATCGAAGGTGAGGGTAGAGACCTCATTGGTGTAGGACGATGTAAGGATGAGATGGACCATGAGAGCGCTGTCCACGACTTTACGATGTGTCCAAGAAGTAATAAAAGCCGCGATGATCGATTAGCCGGCATTTATTTATATATTTGGAGCCCCGATAATTCGCCGCCTCCTGTGGGTTACCGCACACGACCGTCAACGTGGAAGTGAAACTATGGGAAAGGCCAGAAGAGAATGTGCTGTGGGCACAACAAAGACAGGTAGGTGCTCGCATGCAACGGGTGTATCGACCGGTGAACTGAAAGGCAAGGTCGGCAGCACTGGGCAGAGAAATGTGGCAACTTGATGCAGGTCATATTTTGTCCTCAACACGGACATGTGTGCGCGCCTAGATAAGACCAAGAAATTCAGCAGGATATATAATACAGGCACGAATTATCAATAGGCGAACCTACCTGGTTATGCACTCTCCAGTTTACCACCAGACCACGCCTTTCATAAGACGTCTACCAGTACGTACGACCTTTGCACTTTTGACATCCCCATCCTCGGAGAACTGTGCGCCCACGTCGACGACGCCGCTCGGATGCCTGATCCTGACCATCTTCTTCTTTTCGCCGCCGCGGAGAGAGTGCGCTTTCCGGACTACTTCCCATACCAACGTGTTTTCGATGTTCGACGCAACCCCAGCACACAGGCCAACGGTCATCGGCACGGCCTTGTGCAATACACACATTGAAAGGGCATGCATGACGACATCTACGCCCTGCGCTCGATCCTCGGTGCTGCTGGGTTCTCCTATGATGGCAATTTTGGGCTGAGCCTGCGCAGACGGATCTAGTCCCATCGTCACTGCTGCAGCTCGTCGTATACGTTCTAGGGTCTCGCCGACAGCTGGTGCGCTCCCCTGGATATACTCGGCGATGGGGAGGAACTCCGCGAGGTCGACCTGGCTGACAAAAACAGTGGGGTTCGTAGCATCCACGCATGAGCATCGGATGCTTATCTCCCCGGAACTCCGGGATGGCGGCGAGATCGTCAATTCGTCGACTGGCGAGCCAGTGGGAAGAAGCTTGCCCGTTCGAGCGCCAGCCGGGTTGACGAACTCGAGCACAATGGCTGACGCTATCCCTGGTACGCCCGCGATGGCCGTTTCAGGGGTTTCGAGGTTAGGGGTTGGTGGGTCGGCAGCAGAGATGGGAAACGTCGTGTCGATGATTTTCTGGGTGTTTGTGTTGAACGAACGGACAGTCGCGTGTGTTCCAAGTGAAGGCGGGGTATATAGGCCTTCGTCGATCGCAAAAACACCGATCATGCTCGACAAGTTTCCACAGTTCCCTGAGTAGTCGATGCTGGTGTCACGGATGCCGACCTGGACAAAAGTGTATTCCACGTCGATTCCTTGTTCCTTTTGGGCAGGTGAGGGTGACCCCACAACGCAGATTTTCGACAGGCTGGACACACCCCCTCCCATGCCGTTTAATTGTCGTCCATGTTCCGGATCAGGGGAACCCATGATGCCTAGGAAAATTCGATCCCATTGTGAAGGGTCGGCAGGGAGCGCTGAACGATTCAAAAAGATTCCTTTGGAGGTCCCGCCGCGAAGGAACGATGCAGGGATCGGGTTTGGAGTTCTTGACATAAATCTAGAGCCCACTGTGAAGCCATGACGAATCTTCGAGAAAGATGATCGCGCCAGTACGAGTCCCAACTGTGTAGCCATGGGTACCCCGTCGTCACTTTATCAGATATAATGAAAATGGGTCAGTTTAGCATAGCACGCTCTTCAATAGGAAGAGTGAAGCTTTGAAGCTTTGAAAATTTGAAGGCTCCTTCGAAGTACGGTTGGGTTGGGTTCAAGAGCAGCCAGCATTGCTCCCGAGATGATTTTCATCGCCACGTGGGTTTTTGATCGCCATCACTTCTTCCATTCATGTTCAACCTGCTTCACTGCTTTTTTTTCTTTGCGTTGTACTGTACAGTCACCTTCTTGCCAGTGCTCCCTCCTGCAAGGGCTGCATTTTCTTCCTTGAGCGCACCAGACTCTTCAGCTGTAATTGTCTCTTTCACACCACGTAAATCATTATGTCCTAGGCCTTCTTGAACGCGTTCAACACATGACAGTTCTGATCAAATCTTTCTCCCAAATCAGGTGCATCTTGTAGTGTGCGCCCACCGAAGACAAGGCTTCTGCCTTCTGGTGTGACCCATCGTCGGGCGTCCCTTCGTTTTGCGCTGCTGAGGTGGCTTATTGTCTCTGTGCTTTTGACGCCACTCTTTTCGTTAAAGCCAGTACAAGGCACCTCAGTCATCTCACGAACTTGACTGAGGCCGCTGTAAGTTAACCATTTCATCCCAGACGGTGAGCGATTCCAGTCCTCCCATGCTGTCGTGTGCTGAGTCTATCGCCGCAGCTCATTCTACTGAAACCAAGGATATGTCCAGCCCGGATTCCCTTCCGTCGTCGTCACCTTCACCAACCGGCCAACCAACCTCACCCAATGAAGTACATATCAGCATTATTGGGGCGGTGCTAGGCATCGTAGGAGTCTTTCTTGCCGCAGGCATTATTTTCTTCACGATTCGGATGAAGCGTCGGCGGCTCTCCAAGGGCTCAAAGGAGCATGGCTCAGAGTCCTTCATCTCGCCGGGGACAAGGCTCGATCGATCTCATCCAGCAGCGCGAATCACACCATTTGGGCATCCAGGTGGCGAGACACCACGCTTCAGTGCGTCAACTCAACTCACATTTTTGCTACCAACACATTCTAAATAGTCTCATCGTTCCGCATAGATCACACTCCAGGGTCCGACATGCGTATCGCAACACGGCGGGCGGACGGAGCTTGGGATTTTGCTGATCCGCGGGGGCCCTTCACGCCGACAGGCGTCGGGGAGCTCGACGTCTGTCCATCCCCTTCGTCCTCCACTGGCATGCTTCCGCCGCGCATTCGTACGAACTTGAAGGATCAGGAGTTCAAAGTCTCCCGATACGACGTGGAAATCAATCCCCCACCACCCGCTTATGGCCAACACTATGGCGGGTACCTTCCTCATGCCAAGAGCTGAGGTCTGCTCTCTGGACTCATGTACATCACGCTCCTCACCTGCCCTTTTTTCATGCTCATCTTTCTTTTGGTCTGATTGACGAACATTTTCATGTAACGTTTACTTGCAATCTCTGTCGGACACTACATTCACCACCACCACTCGTTTCTCTAGTCTAGCTTCTTTGGGCAGCACTGAGTATGTAAAGTAGCACTACTCTATTTCGCAATTGGATTCTGGTTTGTTCTTGCACGCTATTACTAGTAACTCACCGTGGTACGTTCTTAAACTTCGCATGAATCACATCCACAAATGCCATACGGACAGTGCCAAATAGTGATGCTCCATCGACTCGTCGACAGTGCCTTTCGTGTCCACTACATAATAGCCTACGACACTCTCAGGCTATTTGCAAGCCAAACAATTCAAGCTTTACTTACACAAACCACAACCAGCCACAGCCATTGCCAGACTCCGGAAGAGTGCCAGCTCATAATGGATGGATCCAAGAAACCTGGAAGGGCTCTTGTCTTCTGCATGTGTCCTCGCTTGGTTCTTGCTCCATCGTACCCACTGCCAGTTACATAACCTTACGCCTCGTGGATGTGACCTTTTCGTCCACTTCTCTTCTTTTGAAGTTGACTTTGTCACAAAGGTCAGTCTTAGCTCTTCAAAGCTAAACAAGACACCGACAGGGAAAGTGTTTATGCTAGGCCCGAGGCTACTGCGCTGTGATTGTCTTCCTTTTTTTTCTTGGTTTGTCAACTCAACCTCAGCCTCCAGCGGAACTACAAGTCGCTGTCGTCCGCGGTCAAGGCGCTGTCACCCGTGGGCGTCTCAGCACCGTTAACATCGGCGATTCGGTCTGCTACCGAACCAGTACAGACACCATTCGTATCGTCTTTGTCAAGGATATGGGTTCCAACTCGGTCACGATCTCGCAAAGGGGTCGTACGTCGTCGTGACCGAGTTGGAACCTGAATTTGATGACGATTCTCGTGATGAGGAGGTCTCGGAGGACATATTCACGGAGTGGTTGGAGCGTCTCGTTTAGGCCGTAATGATCCTTCCATGGGTCGCGCATCGATTTTTGTTCTTGTCGTCATGTACACTCGCTGCTTTCAGGCTGACGATCTGTATGTAGCTGCTCTGTATTCGTTCGCGTTCCAATATGTCATTCTCATCGGCTTTATGCATGGAGGTATTTGAAGGCGGGCATGGCTCGACACTGTGCGCTGGGATTTGGATGCGACCGATGACGTTCCTGGCCCCCGTCGGCTGTGGATCTTTCTCGACTGGCATGGTGTTGCAGTTTTTTGCGCCCGCCAGCCACCAAGCTCGGATCCCGTTTCCTGATGAGTGGCAACAAACACACTTGCTCTGGAGTCGGTCGAGTTCAAAGGCTTATAGTAACGGCTGTCTTCGTTCGAAGCTCTGAGCTCTAGGAGTCGCTCGCCTCAGTCTGTCATTGCAGAATTTAGTTTCAAATGGAAGGGCAATATTGGGGCATCCCCAAGTTGCAAGATGATGTCACCGTTTCGAGCCGTAAACCCGTAAATTGGCACGAATTCTCCCTGTACAGATTTTAGTTTTGACCAGCAGCCCGTCTCGGAGTATGACGTCGACGATATGGTCCTATGTAGAAGGCGCGCCCGAAAATTGCGCACCCTGGCCTATTCCCACTTTTCCCCTCGTCTTAGCAAATCAGGGACCGTGACCGATCGCGTCGTACCCCCGACAGGTTGTAGAATGCCGGTGGTGCGGGCTACGTGCCCGAACGCGTTGAAGCGACGCGTTTTCGAGTCATAATTTCCTCCATCCTCACACGTTCGTGGTCAATTGACTTTCAAGAGGACGGTCAGCTGGTGGGCGCTGACCCCGTTTAATGGAACAAAGGAGCGTGGTCCGTGCGTGGGAACGGATGATGTCTTGATGAGGCTCGGCGATTTCACAGCACAGCTCCTTGCGTCACACAGGCTGCGATTGTGACTCTCAGCCGAAAATGAGCGCACTGACCACCGCGTTGGAGGGCTCAACACCGGGGCCAACGAGCACGAGCAGCATGTCGTCGACGACGACGACGGGCGGGTACAAGGGCAAGGTCACACACAGATCGTGGCAGCAGCTGCCGGAGGAGCTTGTACGGTGAGCGGATATGGGCGCCACAGAGCATTGACCGGACTTTGACGATGGACTGTGCAGACATATCGCGACGTTCTTTCTGTGGGAGATGTCTGGGCGGGGGTATGTGCCGCATACGTGGGATACGCGCGAGTCCTGGCACCACCGCATGCTCTACACTGTCTTGCGCGATGCACACGGTCTCGAGCACCAATTCATGTCAATATGTCCCCAGTGGCATTTAGCGGGTAAGTCAGTTGCTGCTAATCTTTGTCTCCACTAATCTTGCTATCTTAGTGCAACAGCATCTCTTTTGGCAGCAAGCCATTTCACTCATTGACCCATTCGACACGCTCGCGCACCATGTCATTCTCCACCCGAAACCACACGCGCACTCTGCGTCTTCTGCGCCAGCACCACCCACACGCCTCAGCCCACACCGCCATTTCCGCAACATCACATCCTGCTCTTGCCTTGTGTGCCGGCTGAATCACCCCGCCTCCTCCCACGGGCTTGCCTCTGCCAAGCGCTACCTCTCTACCCCGCATTTGCACACTATCGCCGTCTGCAAGGACCACGATCGGCGCCCGGCCTCCTTCTGTGGCTCCTGTCTGCGCGCCGTGCCTTCGTTCCACTTTAACCCGACAAACCCTGCGGCCCCACCGCAGGCCCTTCCGGCCGCCGCCCAGTCCCAAATCGAGGGGATGCTCGGCATCATGGACAACGATGATCCCGAGGCATTCGGTGCGAGCGTTGAAGCAACATGTCGGTCGTGCCGCATCGAGTATCTGTGGAAACGCGCGGGGGAGCGGGACGTGCCTTTTGGGCGCGAGGCGATCGGCGGGACGAAGCTCGAGCCGGAGGATTGGGAAGCCCGCAGCGTAGTCGAGTCGTATATCGATTTGGCGGAGGGGAATGTCAGGGATGTGCTGTTGCTTGCGAGGGAGAAACTCTGGCTGAGAAAGAACACACGGCTTGGGGACATGCTCCTCCAGGCGCTTGCTGCGTCCAAGTTCAATGCTGCAGGCGGCTCGCCGGCGTTGGAGTATGAAGACTCAGAGGAGGAGGAGGACGACATAGAAATTATGCAGGCGGAGGAAGCGGGGGCGCGTGAGCTTGCGCTTGGGGACTGGGCACGGGGGCGAATATTGGATGGCCATTGGGTCAGTCCGGCGGACATGTGGTACGGGCACGACAAGCGGGACGGCGCGAAAGGGTGGGTGAGGGCCGTGCATCCTTGTCCATGGACGCGAGATGCGAGTTCATTTGGGTCGTCTCCGCCACCCGAGGAGGACGTGGACTCGCACCCAACACGCGCGACACTCAAAGGCGAAATCCCGCCGAGCTTTGCATTGTGCGAACAGGCGTTCATTGCGCACTCGCGGCAGATGAAGGTCGTCCTGGGCGCTGCCATGCGGAATCTCGTGCGCAAGATCGTAGTGGAGTGTCAGACGCGCGGCAAGGTGGAGGACCCCGCGATTCGCGCTGCGCGCATGTCGATTGAAGAGGTTCTGCGTGCGCTCCGGGAGGAGGAGGGGTTGTGGTTCGATGGGTTTGATTGGGTCGAGCGCGGGCGCAATGCCCGTGCGGAATCCGAGCGGATACGTGGGAGACAATGCGATTCCAGCGATGGGTCCACGAGTACGGGAAGCACGGGAAGCAGCGGGACCAGCCCGGTATTGAGCACCACCACGCTGCAGACGACGCCCAGTCCGCCTCCTACGGTACCTCCCGACGAGCTCAAGGAAGCGTCTGATGACCCGGTGATGATCAGCGTCGCACCCGTCCTGAACCCCCCGAAGCTCCTGCGTCCTATCCCGTATATCCCTGTCACCGCGGCGCATTTCCCGTCATTTACAATGGATGCTGTCAAAGGTGTACGTGCTCCACCTTCCGTTCCTTCTCTTTCTCATTCTTTATTTCTCTGCAGGCATGGAGAGACGCGTGCGCCCCACTGTACCACTGCCGATGCTCCATCTGCCTGCGAGCACATGCCCTTGCAAATGCCGCCAAGGGTCCCGCTCCACAACCGCAACCCCAGACACACGACACCCCGCCGAACGTCGTACCCACCCAGGACCCGCAAGAGACAGCCGAAGCAGACGCCGACGGCGAGGACGAGATCGAGGTTCTAGAGGAGGAGGACATATACGAGACCGGGGATGAGAACGAAACTGGCGACGAAGATGTTCTGGAGGAGGACTATGGGTACGCCGAGCTCGAGTCTGCGTCGGCTTCCGAAGAGGAAGACCAGGACAGGCATTCGAGGACACTGAGAGCACACACGCCTGCGCCGCCCCGCCTCACAAGTATACTCATCCCGCCGTCGTCTGCGCGTGCGAGAAAGAGGTCATGTGACGAGATCGACGGTCGTGTGGAGGGCGACTGCGAGGAGGATGAAGATGAGGGGACGCGAGCGCTGCTTTCGCGCAGTGGAACCCCACCGAAAAGGGCTAGAACGGAGTCGTCGGACCAGTCATCGGTGACGCCGGATCGTTC
>JABCKV010000076.1:0-76762 GCA_018282005.1 Asterophora parasitica
AGAGTCTTGGAGGCCAGTGGGTATGTGTTCTTTTACATTTTTGGTGTACATTGTGCTTACCTTCTGCTACAATTATCATGTCTCAGTGGAGGGAAGGATACTGGTGCTGTCAACTGCAGTGTACATGTCATATCCCCTGCCATCTACACTTGCTGATCTCCATTTCAGCTCATACTCCTCCCCAGTTACAAGGATTGTGGCCCCGACGTGGCACGTAGCACCAAGTCATCTACCCTGCATGACCAGACTTGACCAAAACTCGCTCATCCATGGTACGTCTCCCAGCCCAATCCATCCTCAAGCAATAATTAAGATAATAGTACCCTCCTCGGCCTGACCAACCATATCCTGCTCTGACCTGTGCAGACAGAGATCCTGATGGGGCACTACTACTATGCTATGTAGATGTAGCATACATGTACTTTAGTAGCCTTTGAATATATGATAATCTATGTTTCCAAACATGCCCTGTAACCCATGTCTGACAATTGAAGCACAAATCGTGATAACTACTGTCGAAATGTCAGGTAATTGGCAGAAAAATGTCACGGAATTAAATTTTGAGGTTCAAGATTATTGCCAATTATTGCTGTCGGCGATAATTTCCCAATCGTCAACAATTACCAACAATTGTCGGTATTTGGCAGATGAAGGATTCCCTGATGGCCGAGTACATGGTAACGACGAGGCAATTCACAAGGTGATGGTGCTACGCAATAACTCCCTATCCAACTGGATAATGCGCCGCACAGATAGGGCCATACATGGAACGGGAACGATGGGCCTCTGGTCCGGGCAGTGACTTGCAAAGTCACTAGCCAAACACAGCCGACGCACGGCTCGAAGGGAGCATGACATGGAACAGGGGCTGGAGGTCGAGGGCCGCGTCGATCTTCTTACTAACCACAACTCCACATTCAGCATCACTCTCCTACGAACCGTGCCTGTCGCCTCGCGAACGCGGGCGTCCGGCACTTACTGAGCTGAGTGGCACGAAGAACAATCACGCAGGTGGATGAGGCAGACTACGCCGGGCGCACCGTCAGTGTGCCGGCTCAAACGGGACTCAGTCAGGCTGAATCTCGGGCCGCAGGGGGAATACGCCGCCTTCGGGGCGGACCGTCTGCGGTGCGGAGTCGGACACAGCGCAGTGGGCGAAGGGCACACGGGGCCCGTAGCGTAGTATTAAAGAGTTCAGTCCCCCATAGGGCTACGCCCCAGGGGACTACAAATAACATTAAAAAAAAGAAAAAAAAACCCCCGACTTCAAGAGGCCAGGTGGGTTATGTCGATTCAGTCGAATATCTTCTATCACTCATACCCTAGAATCCAGATGAGTTGTTGAACAACCTCGTATTCTGCGACTCAAATCATTCATTTTCTCCACATGGCATTGCCATGGGTCTACTTCTCGAGATCAAGATTCACAGTTAATTTCTCAGTGGTTTATTCCCTCATTCGCGGCTCAATGTGGATGCGAACAGGGTTTATGCGAGTATCTTCCTCCTCACGTCTATGTGATCTTACAACGTCGCTCGAGATCCGGCGCTCCATGTGGACCTTACTTGATAACAGGGCGTTTAGTCGGATATAGGACGTCACCCTCATTCAAGATTTGCGCCAGCTCAGGCTGCCAAAGGAAACACCTCAATTCAGTGTGTTGGGTTTTTCAAGAAGGTTAACGAGGAGCAGATTGTTTCGCGGCCACAGTGCTTTTTTGAACTTTCGCCTTTGACCTTCATCGATGATCGTCCCCGCCTCTTCTCTTCTCAGTCCTCAGCGCTGGGTTTCTTCGACTACTCGATCCGCGTGGCAAGTTGCGCATCGCGCAGGAAGGTGTGTGTCTCGGCCCTTTCTCTCTTTTTCTCTTTGCATGGTTAACACAAGCCACAGCTCACTCTGCTGCTCGAACATTTCACCAATGGAATGGCGAGGGGCAGGCACCGAGTACTTTAGAAAGGGGGGATGAAGTTTGCTACATACCCCCGGCCGCGGAACATTTCAGTAATCGACAACGTAGCTACTCAACTGAAGTAGTAGTACGCATACTCTAACAGCACCAGATTGCAGGACATTCGGTGCTGGCGCTTAATGGTAATACTCCTCATTGGCAGTCGCTCGAATCAAGGCCTCAGCCTGTTGTGACCTTGGTTTGATGGAGTATTTGTACGGTGCAGGCGCGCTAAGGGAGCACATCGGTCCGAGGAAACGTTCCACCAGTGGAATCTACTCACCAAATCAAGGCCGGAATAATTTCATCCAATGGCTCAATAACCTTGCCGGTCTCATCTACGGCCTTGGTTATGTCAAAGGTGGCCACAAGAGAGGCAACTGCGATCCAGACGGCGGAGAACGCCATGTGGCGGCCAGGGCAAATTCTGGCAAAAGTTTCAAAGGTGCAAGGAAGGAAGCCAGGAAGAAGGATTACCGGCGTCCAAATCCAAAAGCCACCGGAGATGGATCCCTAGTATCGCCGTTGAGCTTTCCGTCTTTCATGAATCTGTCGGGGTTGAAGGTAAATGGGTCCGGATACTCTTTCTCGTCATGTAGCATGGCCCTAAATCGATATGTCAGCTGCAACGTTTACGTTATTGCCAAAGAATACCCTACCATGCATTCGCGATGATCAGCGAGCCCGCGGGAAGCCTGTAGCCTTTATATTCGTCTTCGACCGCAAGAAAATGTGGGACGGCTGGAAAGAGAGCGCTTGGTACTGTGTCTTCCCAACGTGAACTCAAACACTGCTCACCGATTGGGGTAACTTCGCGCCATCTCAGGGTCTCCATTACAATTGCAGTGATGTAGGGGAGGGATGATTCTTCATCGAAGCTGGGAAGTTGATTGAGGCCGACCACACTGTCGACTTCCTGTTGCGCCTTCTTCAAAACCTCGGGATTTTGTAGCAGCCCTAAGATACAGGACGCAAGTGCGGACACAGTCTAAATAAACGATTAGTTGTGGCGTCCTGTGGTGTGTAATATGGCGTACACTGTCCGACCCCGCTAGAAGAAATCGGGTACTTCAATATGATGAATCGAATAGATAGACGCGGGTATTCACCTGCATACATTGACCCTGCCGTGGACTTGATGACATATTCTTGGAGCTCCAAATCACCTTTCTCATCCATATTGTCCAAGCTGTACGAAGTGAACGATGGCGTGAAGTTTCCTGATTTCTGTGACCCGGATTGGAAGGGTGTCAGGTTGGAACAATACACAGTATGGTTGACACCTTACAATTCGTGTAATTGCTGCTTCGTACGGAACGTTAGCCATGTCCAAAGCTAATTTGCGCCACTCTTTCGCTTTGCGCCTAAAGCCAGCGCCAGGCATCCAGGATGGAACATATTTGAGGAAAGGGAAGGTGTCGACAAGGAAGGTCCCGGGGACTCCGGCGATGAGAAGTGGCGCAATGCCTTTTTCGGCTGTCGCGATATAGAAATCGTTCTTGGGCTTTACATCCAGTCCATATGCAATGGAAATGATGGTTTCGCCTGCCATTCTAGGGAGAGCAAGTGAAGGGCTTGAAACGAGGGATACTCACAACTTACTGTCGTAAGTGTGCCGGAAGATTGTCTGGTTCCGTGAGTAAGGCTCGGAGGATGCCATGCGTAGCTTTTAACTCATGAGGCTGGAAGCGCCTTACAGCGCTTGAGTGGAACGACTGGTGCATCAATCGACGATGTTTGCGCCTAGAATGAAGGTCCAATATTGACCAAAGAAGTTCAACGCAAACAAGTCACTGGCGCACGCACCAGTAATCGCCTGTACCAGAATTGGATGAGAGCATTATTCTCTGAAGACATTGAGAGGCACTCACCGTAATCCATGAACGCGAAATCAAAACTGAAACCCATCAATTCGTTGATCATCGGCATCCTCGCTCTGTTACGAGCGTTAAGTTGTAAAAACGCATAGACGTGTCGGGGAAATGCTTACCTGCCCGAGTAAAGAGAAGATCTCCTCTCCAAAAGTTCTGTCGTGGCCTCGACACTGTCTAGAATGATGATGGAGGTTCCCGCTATGTCCAGATGGATGATATCGGAATCTGGGGAGCAGGCGCATTGCATCTCAGCGCTGTATGGCTGCATTCCAAAGCTGAAAAACGGTCACTCACCGAACTCCTTGCACCAATTGTGGTAGGAAATCCATTCAAAACTCTTCGGTAAATCCAGGATGTTTCCAAAGAGCCATCGCTTCTTGGGACCGGGAGGCAAAGGCAAGCTGGATGTGTTGCGCCGTTTGAGGTAGAGGTAGAGGATGACGACAAAAGAGGCGACGCTGGCCTGAACATTGAGTGTGGCCATGATAAACAAGTGGCAGGTAGTGAACACTGAATACTTGAGAGACTCGCCCAATTATACATAGACTGGCATGCAGGGGTTATTTAACCGACACGAAAAAGAAGTCCATCAGAATGCAGGGTTGCAGACGACGGGGTGCAGGAGCAAGCGTCAGGCAGGCTCTAGGTATCACAGTTCAAATATACGATGCCTGGCCGCTAATTGGGCCGGGAGCGGGGTTCCAGTTGCACCTTGCTTGGCTGCGCCACTTAACCGCTGGGAAACGTATCTGTAGCGGCATGGGAGTGGTACATATGTCGTTGAGAATCAGAAAGGGATATTGATTGAAGTGAACCTGAATGGAAGTACTTGGGCCGTATACTTGTCAGGGTACGCCAAGTACATATTCTGCGATCAGCGTTGAGATGGAACTTGAAAGTTGGAACCTGCACATGCATTGCCGCAGCGGACGCCCACAGAACCATCTACATCAAATCCACATGTCGATTGACCACGGCAGCGTCAAGATATGGCTAGTTCGATCGCGTCTAGACTTAAGGCTGATACGGCCAGTTACACGAGGAATTCTACAGGAATGGTTAGCGTTGGTAAGATGTGGCAAAGCGAAATATGAACAAACGGTGTTATGATACGTGAGCTGAGAGCCGGTTCGAAACTTGCAAGTCCTTACAGAGTTACAAATGCAGATACCCTTCGAGAGATCTCTAACCTCCCACCTTCGCAACCGCACCCACATGTCCAGACTACTTGCAAGCTACCCGAGGAGCAGAAAATATGAGGAATACCGTGATAGGATGGTACAAGCCCCCACCCGAAACTTCCGGCGACGCCAATACCGCTGTCTTCGGCAAGCTCCGCAATATGCAGTCTGAGTTGAGAAGGCGCGGGTGATGCGAGATGGGCGGGCAGCTCGGGGTTTTGCTGTGGTTTGAAGAGGGGGTACGCAGGCGGTCGGCTTGCCAGGAGGTATGCTTAGACGAAGTCAGTGCGCTCCTTCCAGAGGGCGACGACTTTCCTAGAGTAAGGAAAGAACGAGGAGAGGGGTGGAAGTCAGGGTTCTGGCGGTGTTCGCACCCATGCAGGCCGTGAATGGTATGCGTCACGGTCCGAGGATAAGTTGCTGTATGTGTGTCATCAGAGTAGGTGCCTGTCTCCGTCCCACTGCCCTACTTAGTATCTGTTCCTGTATACGTCCAAGTGGAATCCATCTCTGTATAGTCCCAGTGCAGCTGAAGGTGCCGGGCGGTTGAGTCGCGCAACACTTGGTGCAATGTAAGATCCTTTACCCCAGGTGTACGACCCTCCAGATGTTGTCAAACGGAACGTGCCAACTCCTCCCGGCGTCGCAGTCCGCGCCGGGGGAATGGGGAAAGGAGAGTTGACCCCATGGTCCGTCACAGTGTACGAGATCGCCGATTTGGTAGGGGAAGACGGTCGCAAAGCGTAAGCATGCTGCTATAGAACCGGCCAGAGGGTCGCACACCAGGCGTCAATGCTATTCGCGAGTGCCCCCGCCAGCAACCAGTTTGGTGGCCGACTGGGAGTGGGAGAGTGCGGTCTAACCCGGGGGTCCGTCGAAGACCGGAATGCGAAGGAGTTCCAAGCAAGGCTGAGCGACGGAACGTCTCTGGCGTCGGGTTAACAGGCTTCGTACCAAATGAGAAAACGCGTCAGAGCTAGGGCGCGACGCGTTGCCTGGAGGTGGGGTCTGTGTCGAGCGCAGAGTGAGAATCGGGAGGAAAACAAAGATGTATTGTTTTCCTGTGTACGTCCCGGTATACACATCGACCCAGAGCCTAGAGGCATACGACGGACCCGAGGAGGAGCCAGCTACCTGGCAGTCGGGGCTCGCCCAGCGTAGTCTTCGGCATGCATTGCGCGGCCCTCAGCAGGCCTACCACCTGCACCACGGCATTATCATTGGACCTGCCTGAGCTGTTCCCGTCCATTCCGCCTGCATTGGTGGCTTCTCCACCAACACCAGCTTCTACCCAAGTCCCCGCCATCAGTGCAATGTCGAGCTAACGAGGTTTTCCGCTGTATATCAATGCGTCGGCTAGGGTTCTGTGAAAAACTCAGCCTGGTGCAACAAACTCGTAATTTACTTGGCAAATTTTTGGGTTCGGTAAAAAAAAAACGTTTTTTACGTTGTAAATTACCATTTTCTTCTCCGGTCACGTGATATTTTGGCTGCGCCACTCGAGAGAAAGACCTGGCTCTCTCGTCGTACGGCTGTTAATCGAATGGAAAACGCGCACTACATCGTATACTAAAAAGTATATATAGTATTCCTGTCAGCTCAAATCATAACAGAAGGTCACCCCCCTGCGCCCACGCTGAAAACCCCACACCATGATTAAACCCATGCTTGCAACTCAAACTCCCCGCCGTCTTCCTCAGCCTTGACGCTGGCACTCACGGCACTCCCAGCCGACTTCGACTCCTCTCTTGCAAGTGGTTTTTCTGCCAGCACCTCTGCCAGGTCCACGGACAGCATGTCGATCTCATCTTCGGAACCCTCCTCTGGCAGGACCCTACTCGGTGTAATTGGCTCAATGGCGACACCATCGACGTTCGACATGTCAACCTCCTCCTCCGTCTCAGATTGCCATGTCTGTCTGACAGAGAGGGAAATGATGACCCAAATAATTGGCGGCATCTGTGGCTGACGCCCTCGCTGTTCAAAACTATACATCTTTTGATAGCCACTCAGCGCGTATCTTGCGCGTATCAAGAACCAGGAAGCTGGTGCGATGACAGTCTTCAGCTGCAAGCTGGTGGACAATTGGTGGTAATTTACAAGGCCAATATACCTATCGGTAAAAAACACGTAAATTACTGTAAGTTACCTATGTAAATTACACTTGGCATAAAAGTCTGTGTTTTTCACAGAACCCTAGCGTCGGCGCCGATGTTATCCTTGGAATGGTCACCGGGTCGGCGGCGAGTCCTTGGCAAACAGAGATCGGACTTTGCCGCAGGCACTGTATCTCGCTGTATACTTACGCCTACATCATATACTCTATGGCTGGTCTCCGTCCAATTTCTCTCTTCACCCGAGAAAAGACCCAGTTCGCAACGGCACTGGCAGCTGAAATCGACCTCACATTCCGCGCGTGTCTATGTCTATGCAACTTCGAATTCTTGTTGGCAGGCTATATCTCCGTGACATCTACTGCGTCTTAGAGGAAGCTCCTGGCCATGTGTGTGCAGTCTAGCTCATATGCAACTTCTTGTCAGGCTATATCTCCGTGACATTTAGAGGAAGCTCCTGGCCATGTGTGCGCAGTCTACTCTCCAGCAGAATGGATATTCACACTGGTTCCTCCCACATGAGCGCATTTTCCATTCAGAACTTAGAATCCAGCGAATTGGTATAAGTACTATTCTATGATGAGGCTTTTCTGCCAGGCCACACAGCTCAGCTTTACTACATTGTCATTGCACAACATGCTCTTCATCTCAGTCGTCGCCCTCAGCCTTGCCAGCAGCGTACTCGCGACTCCCTTCAAGAGGTTCGATGGTATCACCGTCGAGGTCTCTGGGCCTTCGGGGGGTGTCAAATCCGTTGACGATCTGAAATTCACCGCAGCGGTGACGAATACTGGCTCTGAGGCCGTAAAGATCCTCAAATACGGCACCATCCTCGACGACAAACTTCCAACCAGGTCGTTCACGGTGACGAAGGATGGTGCCACAGTCCCTTTCACTGGCGTGAAGGTATGGAGAGGACCATTTATCATTGATGCAATGACTGAGAACACGCTCTTGTGGTAGCTCTCTATCTCGCTGGATGACCTCGACGACACAGCATTCACCGTCATCCCTGCTGGTGAAACCGTCACCGTCAACCATGAGAGTATGTAGTGGCCTCCGAAACAGTTTGGTGTAGACTTCAGCTAATGCTTCTGCCTTCCAGTTGCATCTCTGTTTGACTTCGCGTCTGCCGGTGCCGGAAAGTTCTCCTTTGAGCCCGTCACGACTTTCCAAGTCCAAGGTGTCCAGGAACGTGTTGCTGGCGGAGCCCATCTCTCTAAGATCGAGACCGCGTCTAGCTCCGTCGAAGTCGAGGTCAC
Organism: Asterophora parasitica; assembly: GCA_018282005.1. Lineage (NCBI taxonomy): Eukaryota > Fungi > Basidiomycota > Agaricomycetes > Agaricales > Lyophyllaceae > Asterophora > Asterophora parasitica. The sequence goes on from JABCKV010000076.1 coordinate 8,383, forward strand.
TGGTGACCTGGCTAATCGCGTCCTTCGTGAGACCAACAAGCGCGCCGTAAATATTTGCAGCAACACTTCTCAGAAAGCTTTCATCGATTCTAGGTTCGCACAAATACCGGCAGTTTTTCGTCTACAACGTATACTCATTTGTGATCCTTCATAAGCTACTCAGAAGCGAAGAGCCTCGCCAGCATTGCCTCGTCGTATGTCACTAGCAAGGGAGTCTCCGATTCGCTTTACAAGGCCTACTGGGGCGCCAATGCCGCCTCCAGGGTCACCTCGGTCCTCAATGCGGTCGCCAGTGAGAGCTCCGGCTCTAGGACGTATGAAGTCTTCCCTTCAATGTTCTGAATTTCATTGATTCTTCATCATAGTTTGGGCTGCACTGACAGCCTCAACGTCTGCGGCGGTGGCGTCATTGCCTACACTGTCACTTCGACCACCAACGTCAGCCAAATTCTCTACCTCAGACCCTTGGTTGACATGCCACTTATCATCCCGTCTTGTTACCAGATATACTATTGCAGCATCTTTTTCAATGAAGTTGCCACAACCAAATTGTGTTCCGGAACCACCGTGAACTCACGCAACATACGCGGCGGCACCACTCTACACGAGGTTCGTATGATCTGTGATCGGGCTTCGTTACTTATCAGCCCATTGATTGGACGATGTTTCTTAGCTCACCCACGCGCTGTCTGGCACCACCGACATTACCTATGGCTGCCCCGCAGACCAGGCCTTGTCTGATGCCAACAAGATCAAGAACGCAGATAACTTCAACGTGAGTCCTGTTTACTAGCTCAGTAGGACTCGACGCTGAACTCCGAGACAGTGCTTCGCTACCCAGGTCTATGCCAACACCAAGTGCTAGACGTTGCTCTGAAGAACAAATAAAAATGACCAGCTTCTCGTCATAGGATGACAACATCGAAGACAAGCCGGAGCGTGGCCCAATAAGAAAACAGATTCAATCTCAGGAGTGTTCGCGCCGTAAACTGCAAAATTTTACAAAGGCTCGTTGGAAGTTCTAAGCAAATACAATTTGAATTACAGTGATCGAAGGCGTGAGCCGCAGATCAGGGGAAGGAAAGATAGGCCAAAGGGTCTCATGCCCGATGCCAGTCGGAGTTCCCGTTCCCTCCCCAGCCGCACTCATATACATCCTCCCTGAGAGCTGAGCACGCTGGCATACAGCAGCAGCGAATATGATGTTACCATGCGACTGAATCGCGGCACTGAACGTTCTACTGCGCACCAGTAGCATCGACACCATCGATACCAGACGCCGAAAGCTGATGGCCCGAAGGGCGAATTCAAAAAGTGGAGACCGACGGCGCCAACGTCCCTAGAGGAAAGAGGCTTTGAAAAACGTAAGCATTGGTCTATGCGAAAACTGAGGGTGAATGAAGGGATGATTCAGCTACATGTAATATGTAGGATTTTGAACTCATAACGCAACGAGCGTTCGCAGTCTAATTAAAAGTTTTGGTGTAATCATGATCGAGGAGAGAGGAAATGGGGGGTGTTGAGAAAAGATGGTAAGAACTTACCAAGTTGCTCAGTAAGGTGGACCAGCAGCACTCTTGAAGTTGCAATTGCTGTCGTCGACATCGCGGAGGTGGTGAGAAAAGAATTTTGCAAATCATAAATAAGGGCAAACCTTGCACGGTTCCCTGCCCTGAAGTGGATCGGGAATTGATCCGAGTGTTCTCTCGAAAGTCGACGCGAGCGCGCAGTAATTGTATCGCTCTTTTGGCGTACTTGGTAGGGGCCTTGGGTGGTTGTATTATTTTGGCACTGTCGATCACCGTGTAAGTTAAAGGAGAGCCTGCGCGACGTGCGCGTGCCTGAGCATGAAATTGTGACCCAGTGTGACCACACCTCCCTCCCATACTACCACCCACAACAAGCTTGAAAGAGCTCAGTAGATTACGCGTTAAAAATGGCCAGCAACGCACCATCGAAGGGTTCCTCATTACTTGACGCGTTGGACAGTTCCTTCTCGACCCAGAGCCCCGATGTCAAGCCCAACATGAGTGGCGCCAGCTCAAGCCCTTTGTCCCAAGCGTTGCTGTCAAAGGTCGGCGGAGGCAGTACACAGGAGATCAAGCAAGCCTTTGAAATGGCCCGGGCTACACAGAGACAGAGCGCTGCGAGCGCACTGAATCAAAGTACGTGCTTCTAAACATTGTTCTTGGAACAAACGAAGACTGATCCGGGACATATCTTTTCGCTTGTAGTAAACGACGCGGCTTTCCTCTCGAGTCCTATGAGGCGGACGCCTGCAAGACAGGGTATGCCTGGAGCCGGTGGATTCAGAATCAACTACGACTATGAGACGCCCTTGCGCGCGATTGACCTTGGTGGTCCCGACCAGGCACAAAGGTCTGTATCCTAAATCGTTGCAACAACTGTGTTGCTGACACTTGACGCTTGCTTGCTTTAGAATGGCGGACTTCGTGACGCGTTCCATCGACAACCTTAGCCACGGGCTCACTGTAAAAACCGCTATGAAGTCGCTGGGGCTCCAAGAGTATGCTCTGCGATTCGACTTGGTATTGGCATTTATCGTGATTTGAATTTGATATAGCAAGAGGGACTTGTTACCCGGGATGGAGGTGCGATTACTTGGCCATCAAGCAATCGGTGTTGCGTGGTGAGCTGTCTTCGCCTTCGTTTTGGGGTGAGACAACAATACACGTGCTATTCTTCAGGATGCTCGCAAAGGAGGAAAGCTCTGACAAGGGTGGAATCATGGCGTATGTGGCTGCCTTTTCTATCCGATAATTTAAATCGACAACTTTTAAGTATTGCAGGGACGACATGGGCCTGGGTAGGTCTACACTTATCTGAAAAGCACAAGCGTTTCCCCTGAAAAACAAACAGGAAAAACCGTGCAGATGATCGCAACGATGGTCAAGAATCAGCCAAGCCTTGAGGAGGATCATCGTACGACGCTCATCGTTGTTCCTGCAGCTCTTCTTCAACAGGTGATTGCATTCTTCCCTCGTGGAATTCATTCTGATATCTCGGGTATGTAGTGGAAGGAGGAGGTCGAGACCAAGACTAATGGCATATTTTCGGTGCATTTGCACCACGGAAAAGACAAGCTCAGGGTATGCTCATTGCTTGGTCACTCATATCATGAATAAGCGATCTCAATCTTATCACAGAAACTATCCCACATCAAGAACTATGACGTGTGTTTGGTTTTCCAGGATGTATGAAGAAAGAGCTGACATGGAGACCCCGTAGGTTATCGTAACAACATACCAGACCCTCAATCAGGACTTCAGTATTCCTAAGGACGTCGATCCCGCAGAGGAAGCCGAGTGGCTCGCAGACAACGGGTGCGTCGTGCTCGCATTACCTTTGTGTTCTCCTGAGTTCTCGACTAACCACCGCCCAAATCCAGAGGTATCCTCGCAAAGGCCAAATTCTACCGTGCAGTTGCCGATGAAGCTCAGTTCATCCGTAATCGGTGCCTGCCATCCATCCTTCACGGCTAATATGTCGGCTGACCCACGCTTGATTCGCAGTGCCACGCGCTCAAGCATCAGCCTCGCACACATAAAGGCGAAGTACCGCTGGATGCTTACGGGAACACCCGTCACGAACACCTTGTGCGTCTCGTCTTTAGTCTTCGTACTTCGCTTCCGTCCTCTTCTCCATTCCATTTTCCTCATTTTCCCTACTACTATTCCGAAGCCTGCTGGAGCGATAGTCTGACTTTGATATTTACTTCAGGGCAGATATCTACGGTCTTCTGCGATTCGGTCGCTTTCGTCCATGGAACGACTGGGCGGCTTTTGACGAGCACGTTGTACGTACCAATCTTGTCTGGTTTCGGTCGCCGAGTAACTCGAGCATTCGCAGTGCACAGTTCAGGGCGAGGATGCACCGCTCGCTGGTCAGCGAAACCATTGACTACTGAGGGAAGCTCCTGATCGGCTATAACTCTTTCTAGGCTCCCGTGCCCAGGCCATTTTGAAGCCGATCCTGCTTCGCCGGACGAAGAATTCCACACTTGAGGGAGAGCCCATCCTACAGCTTCCGCCGAAGTCAATTGATATCGTTAAGCTCCAGTTCTCGGACGAGGAACGCGATGTATGTGCAATAACCACCACTTTCCAGTAACTTGCATGTTGACTCTTCGTAGCTTTATGATTCTTTTGAGAAGCGGACCAAGATCAGGCTTAATAAATTCATCAGAGAGCGCACGCTCGTGTCCAAGTACGGCATTTCTTATCGAAGTCGTCTTTTTGGAAACCTAGGAAATATCTGATTCTCGGGATTTTATCCAGCCATGCCGCCGTCCTTGTGAGTTCTATCATGCGATCTTCTTCGGACAACAGACCAAACATGTCTCTCAGGTGATGATATTGCGGTTGCGTCAGCTCTGCTGCCACCCGCACTTGATCCTTGTACGTCGGCCGGAAACTCTCACATGCATCGTCGCGACTTATCGTTGATTTCAGTCACAAACAGACGGGTACGAAGACCCCACTCTCCTCGTAGGTAGCGATGGCGATAAAGAGCTTGGTCGAGCAAGGAAGGCCATGGGAGGATCCTGGGTCAACGAAGTAAATGGTTCAATCCAAACTCGTCATTCACAATCTGACTTCGGCATCCTCAGGTTAAGAAAAGGTTTGCAAAGCGACGAGCATGCTGTGTGATAGATGACTGATTTTTCATATTCTTGGAAAAGATCACTGACTCGCCGCCGTGCTTCAGAGCTCCTCGATTTTTCTGACGAGGCGGACACGCCGGAGTCTAGCTGTCCCGTTTGCCACGATTGTAATGAGTCTCTGAGCGTACTCGAGGCCTTTCTCTGACGGGCTTTTTGGGCCAGTGTTTATGAGCGACAGCGGGCGTGTGTTGGCGTGCACTCACGAAATTTGCTTCGGTAAGTGATCTTTCACTATCGATTGTCGATGGATCTAATGCGGGTCTTTGGGAATTTAGATTGCCTCCTCGAATTGCAGAACTCTTCCATCGCCCACAACGGCATCTTGTAAGCCATTAGTTCGACGATTGTCTCCTAGCTTGCTTATGATCGATACCTACAGCGGTGAAGGCGACGAAAAAGAGAACCTTGCAGCCGAGAAGGAATACGAGACCGGTGCTGCGAAAGGCTACCGTCCATGTTTGCCTGTTTCTTTCTTCTCGGATGCCCAGTTTTCATGAAACCGACCCCCAAGGTCCGACATGTAAGAGGATGACGGATCTCAGCCCTGAGAAGGTTTTCAAGTCCTCCGCATTCGAACCCACCGACGAGGAACTCACTAACCATGCCCGCGCGACGCGGCGCGGCAACGCGCGAAAAGGCACGAACCGTGACGTGAAGATGCGCTCTCCTTCGCCCGAAAAATCCTTTGAGGACCGGGGTGTGGACGACTCTGACGACGATTTTCCTGACGTCTCGAGTCTGCTTGATACCCGGCCCGTCAAGCGCCAGAAGAGGCACTCGAGAATCGACAGCGATATCAAGAACGACGATGTTTGTTGTTTCACCCGTTCTGCATCCTTGATTAAAAGTTCTGAATCACATCTACAGGACATGACAGACCTCACCATAGATAAGATCTCTCTTTCCCCTCATGACGTCAAGATGGGCTCTCTGAGCGACTCTGAGATCGAGTTCGTCGAACCCACGAGCAAGAAATCCAAAGTCTCGAAATCGCCTTCCGTTTCACTGAACGCCAAAGGCAAGGGAGTTGAGCGTGGCCGGGACGATGATAGGGAAGGCCCGTCAGACGCAGTTCTCGCCACCTGGAGGCGAGGTGACGACGACTTGGAACCCAGCTCGAAGATGTTGGCTCTGGTGGAGATGCTCCAGGAGTGGGAAGCGACGGGGGATAAGACGATTGTTTACTCTCAATGTGCGTCTACATTCAATCCTCCATTGGCTGATAAATTGATTGATGTGGCGGTCCTTATAGGGACGTCGATGCTTGATCTTTTGGGCATCTTGTTCTCGAGGCATGGGATCCAAAGCTTGCGGTTCGATGGGAAAATGGATAGACATGCCCGCGATGCGGTATTGAGCACGTTCAAAAGCCCAGGCGGGCCGAAGGTTATCATGATCAGGTATGTGTCCCATATGCATCGCTTTCTACGGGGTTGGGCTGACTCTCGTCACTAGTACAAAGTGCGGTAGCGTTGGGTAAGTCTCCATCTGATCTACTACTGGTCGGTTCTGGTCATCAACTTTCAGTCTGAACCTGGTGTCTGCGAACCGCATCATCAAGTATGCTATCTCTCTTGTGGGAGTTATTTTAAAATCATTGACGATCCCACCAGTATGGACCTTTCCTGGAACTACGCCGCAGAGTCCCAGGCTTACGACAGGTTCGTCGTTCCTTCATCTCCGCTGTCACTGGGTCGCCTGATATCATTTCTTTCCCAGAGTCCATCGTATTGGGCAGGAGAAAGACGTCTTCGTCAAGCGCCTAGTAGTCAAAAACACCATCGAAGAACGGTTCGTATTCGCACCCGATGTTTGTTACATCCCACTTCTGACTGAGCCCTCCCTAGAATGCTGTTGCTCCAGGATGTCAAAGTTGGTGCGTATCACACCCCTTATTTTCTGAAGCGATCTAATGCGCCTCCGCATCAATAGGTCTCGCCGAGGCCGCGCTCGGTGAAGGTACCGGGGCGAAGCTACACAAGCTGAGCGTGAAGGATATCAAATACGTGTGTCCCATCATCCCAATAAATCCACAGAATATCCCTGACGCCGATGGCCTAAAGCTCTTTGGAATGACACCGGCAGCAAAGAACGGCGCACCGGCAGCTGGCCCAGCTCGCCAAAATCCTTGGGAGGAGTAGTAGGCTCCTTTGAATTTGGGAGAGCCTGACTCCCTCGGAGAGCGCGGAATCAGGTTCTGGCCCCTCCTCGGAGTCCGTGCAACGTTCTGGACTCCGCAGAACCCTCCTCTCATTGATTGGGCGGAATGGGGAAAGCAGTTGGCAGTGGAAGTGCTGCCTTGAAATTGTATTCGATGGAAGCTGGCATCTGGATTGGAATTGGTTTGGGATCCACGCATGATCCGTGTATGATATACCGTACGTACGCGATAATCGTTTTATGTATTGTACTGCTTGATTTTCGTCTGTTTCTTGCCCTGCGTATTCACCTTCATGGTTTTTGTTTTAGTCTACGTTTTCATATTGCATACCCACATTCCGTTCAGCAACGAGACTTGGCCTTCAGCTTCAACGTTAGCTGCAGACGACATTTTCAGACATATGATGGACTTGAAGAGTCACGAATGTTCTGCAGGATGACAGCTGGGCACTCAACACAAGCACGGCTGAAGCCATGTTCAACCTATGAACCGAGGTAATACTTATGCGACATGTCGGCGTCATGTTTGGCATACTTATCCATACTGTTCAGAATCACTTGAACATCGCGAGAGAGTCGAGATCTTCGAAAGAACACAAGAACCATACGACTAGGTCTGATCGGCAGTTGCTGGCTGTGGCGCTGTGTCGCCACTTTCTTTCCCGTAACATTACCCGAGCTGCACCTTTCCCCATCTGGCATCTTGTGGTATTTAGGCGTCTGGGTTGCCTGCTCGGCTCATAGATCTGGGGGCCACGCAAGTACCTGTACTCGTGTTAATCCCCAGAATCACGTACAATGACCCAGGCATTCCCAGCTGGCGTCATCAGAAGGATCGCCGAGGCTTTCCATGATTTTCATGCATTTATGTGGAGGCAATCTGGTCGATCGTCCTCGGTACCATGTTGAATGGTTTTATCAACGCGTCGTTCGTCGTCTTAGGCACGCTCGGGCACGGTAGCTCCGAGGAGGAGAGGACCTCATGATACAAGGCGGAGAGAATGTGCATCTATATCTACCGCACAAAGTATCAAGCTGCTGATGTCTTGTGTTCCGATTAACAGAATGTTCGCGTTAGCGCCGCAGTCGCCGTTCGTTGCGTGAGCTTATTGGACACAGAAAATGCTCCTGAGCGAGAGAACAAGAAAATGTCCATCATGTTTAGGCTCGCGTGCCCGAGGGACTGATCAGCAGAGAAGCCATGGGATGTCGTCGGTGACGCTAGATCATCACAAGTCTAAAGTGCAATGACTCCGAAAGTGTTCTTTTCTGCCAATTCGTGTCAAGAAACGACGGCGGCTCTTTGACCGCAGAGGTCGATTCGACGTTTCACGAAGAGCGACGGAGAACCTGGTGTTTCCTCCGTCGGATCGGGAGTGATCGTCCGATTGCCGGTCTAGTAGCCGAGCAATCACGTGGGGTATATTTCACCTGCTCTCCGGGCGCTCATTGACATTTTGACCTACCAGCACTCTCCCCACCACCCTGCTCGTCGTTCTACTCGTTCTACTCGTCGTTCTTGCCGTCTTCCACCGTTACTCCGTTGCTGTTCACGATGGCGAGCTCAAAGCTCCCAGTTCTTGCTCTCCCGCACCCCCTCATCCTCCTTCCAACTGCCCGCTTCACGATGCCGGTTTCAAAGCAAATAGGCGAAGCAATTCTAGCTCTCATTGACGAATCCGATGCGCTCCCGGTCATTGCAGCTGTCCCAATAACAAATCCCCCTTCTGACAACTCTTCTCCGGTGCTTTCAGAGTGGGGAACGGCGGCTCGTGTGCTGCGTGTCGTGAAACCCACGTTGAGAAACCAACGACAGCCTTATCTGGTCTCTCTGCATGGCCTTACGCGAATAAGGATAATTGCTGCCAGTGATACAAATTCGCTGCCTCCTGAGCTGGCTGCAGATCTGACGCTGCAGGACATCGAGTATCCTCCCACGGAACGCATACCATCGGAAGAGACCGTCGACAAGTTCAAGCATTCGGCCCTGAGACTTCTTGATCGACTTGCCCGGGATTCGGCGCAGCAAGTCCGCAAGGACAGCTACAACAAGATTGCAAGCATGCTCGAGGACATCACCAACTCGCGCGCACCCTGGATGGCTGATGTTTTGGTCGGCAGTATAAATGGGGAGTACAATGATAAACTGTGTGCGTCAAGTATAGATATATACTTGCAGGAGTACTAATTTGTTCGGCAGCCATTCTGAGCACCCCAGACGCAGAATCCCGCCTGAAACTTGCCACGGACATATTCCTTAAGCAAACCTCGATATCCGAAGTGTCCAAGAAGATCGCCACCGCGGTGGACGAGTCCCTTTCCAAACAGCAAAAGGAATTCTTCCTTCGCCAGCAGCTAGCCGCAATCACACGGGAGCTCCACACTCTGACCCGATCCAACGGATCCTCCTCCCCCTCAAGCCCGGGTCTGTCGTCATCTAGCACTCCCTCTGATGGACTGGGCGGCTCGGAGCTGGACGATGATGAGCAGCACGAAGCTGACGACATGGCAGATTTGAAGCGCCGGATCGAGGCTATGGAGCCAGGTTCGGAGGAACGCAAAATGGGTGTCCGCGAATGGAGGAGGCTGAAGCGCATCCCACAGGGCAGTGTCGAGAACGGCGTCATCCGGAGTTACGTGCGTTGGGCGTTTTTATTTTCTCCCGTGATGTAGCAGCTGACTGAAGCCCATTGTGATGTAGCTTGAATGGCTTAGCTCGATTCCGTGGCCAAACTCTGCGCCGCTCGCTAACGAGTCAGTCACCCAGCAGCCGCAGGTGATCAAGGACAGGACGTTCCTTGCAGCCGCGCGTGCCCAGCTCGACGCTGATCACTTCGGGCTCGAGAAGATCAAGAAGCGTCTCATCGAGTATCTTGCGGTCGTGCGGCTAAAGGAACTGAACGCTGAACGGGAAGCAGAGCGAGAAAGAGATCAGCAGCAAGAAGTCGATGCCCAAGCGAAGGATGAGCAGGAGAAAGCCGTCGTGCCCTATGACAAGACTCAGCAACGAACACCCAGTCCGCATGCGGGCCTTGGTAAACCTGGCAGGCTCGGAAAGAAGGGCATCAAAGGGCCTATCTTGCTGTACGTTTACTCTCTAAGCCTTTTCCCCTCCACCTTTCTCATGTCTGTGTAGATTTGTTGGACCACCTGGGACAGGCAAGACCTCACTTGGCCAATCGGTCGCCAAGGCGCTCGGACGGCCGTTCCAGCGTATCTCGCTCGGCGGCGTGCGCGACGAGGGGGAGATTAGGGGTCATAGAAGGACATATGTCGCGTCCGGCCCCGGGCTTATTGTCCAGGCGCTCAGGAAGGCGGGGAGGGTCGATGCCGTCATGCTACTGTGCGTCCTCATCACAATCTGCACTCCTTCGTGGTGCACCTCTAATACGTAAGGCTGATTCGCGAAACGACGTTAGGGATGAGATCGATAAGATCGGCCAGAGCAACTTCCACGGGGATCCTGGCGCGGCGCTTCTGGAAGTCCTAGACCCCGAGCAGAACCATAGCTTCAATGTATGTTTGCATGTTCACTCTTCGTCTTCCCAGAGGTGCTGACGTTCTGCTATACGATAGGATCATTACATCAATGTACCCATCGACTTGAGCCAGGTCCTCTTTATATGTACCGCCAACTCGCTCGAGACAATCTCAGCACCCCTCCTGGATCGCTGCGAGATCATCCAACTCTCAGGTGCATATAACTCTTCGTGTTTGACTTATGACCTTTGAGGTGAAGCTCAACATTGCACCGAACAGGCTATACCTATGACGAGAAGATGCACATTGCTCGTCGCTTCCTACTACCAAAGCAACTATCAGCAAATGGCCTAGACGATTCACACATCACGATCACTGAGCCGGCGCTGCTGCACATCGCGACACGGTACACACGAGAAGCGGGCGTGCGCAGCCTCGAGCGTGCAATTGGCGGCGTGGTGCGGTACAAGGCTGTAGAGTGGGCCGAGTTCATGGATGAGAGCGGGGATGCACGCGATGTAGGGACGGACGCTGGGGTTGTTGTCGTTGCGAACCAAGGCAAGGGTAGTCGGGCGTATAGGAGAGTCGTGGAGGAGCATGAGATTGAGAAGATCTTGGGGATTGCGAGATGGGATGGGGAAGAGAGGGAGAGGGAAGAGAAGAGGGGTGTGGTCTATGGGCTTGTGGTAATGGGACAGGGCGAGGGAGGCATCTTGCCTGTAGAGACAATCGCTGTGCCTGGGACGGGGCAGGTGAAGTTGACGGGGAGTCTGGGGGAGGTGAGTTAACCCAGTTTACAGGCTTTATTTGACGGCTTACGTTCTTCTCAGGTCATCAAGGAAAGCGGGGAACTTGCGTTGAGCTGGGTGAAGACACATGCCTACGACCTGTGCATCACCAATACGCGCACACAGGACCCGCTCAAGGTCCCTGATCTCATCGACATTCACCTCCACTTGCCTTCGGGTGCTCAGAAAAAGGATGGCCCAAGTGCTGGTATCGCCATGGTATGTCATCCATGACCACAGCTTGTGTAGCCACTTAACGTATGCCCCCCTAGACCTGTGCATTCGTTTCCCTTCTGACTGGGGCCTGCGTTCCGACCAACGTCGCTATGACCGGCGAAGTAGGCCCATCTGCCTTTCCGCATTCTGAATTTTTGACTGACGCTGCGTCATAGATAACTCTGCGCGGACGCGTCACCCCCGTCGGCGGGATCAAAGAGAAGGTATGTCATCGAGAATTTGGTGTCTGGCCCGCGGCTGATCCGCCTCGTCATCAATAGGTCCTTGGTGCTCACCGTGCTCAGATCACTAAAGTGATACTTCCGTGGGCGAACCGGAAAGATGTGGAGCATGATGTCGCTCTAGAGATCAGGAACGAGATGGAGTTCGTGTTCGTGCGTACGGTCCGGGAGGCACTGGAGGCAGCCTTCGGGAAGAACACGCTAGGATGGCGGAGGGAGGCGTTGCTGTTGGAGAGTCGCTTGTAAGGAAGATCTGTGTCTGGAAATCTGTTTGTTTCGCCATGTAGCTTTGAGCATGTTCTCATGTTACTTTTCCTTGTACATCATCACCATCATGTTTCACATGTAGGAAGCCAATCGCCTCATCTGTTGTATCATTATGTGCCAGCACTTCATACAAGTACATCGAGTACTACAATCTTTACATATATATACAAATTTCCACCCGGTATGAGGAGAAGGTCTGTTTGAGTGAGGTCCGTTCGATGGTTAGTGTACAGATACAGCAGGTGCAGAAGATGTCAATGCAGGAGATAATACAGACAAACCCTCCCTCCCTCGCGCGCGCGCGTCAACGTACTTTTGAAATGCGAGGTCCATGTCATCCAAGCCCATAATGGTGTGCAGCGCGCGTCCCGTGTGGTCGTAGTCGCACGCCATGGAGAACATCCAGTACGCAAGGTATGCCGCGACGTGGCCCGCGTTGGAGTTGTGTAATTCCGCTAGTGTGCGTCCCGATGGTGGGATAGGTGCGTCCTGCGCCTCGCGCAGCGCAGCGTTGAACGCATCATGCACCGCCAGACGCTCGTCTCTCGAACCATATCCCAAGTCCACGAAGTCGCCGGAGACTTCGAATGTCGGCACAGCAAAGGCTTCCCATGGGACCGTGCCCGCACAGTCCCAGTCCAGCACGCCAACGATGTGTCCCGTCTCGTCGACGAGGATGTTTTCATTGTGGAGGTCCCCATGACGCATAGGGAAAGGGCCCTTATCGTCTCGTTCGTCAAGCAGAGGCATGATCGCTGCTCGCCATAATAACGCGACGAACTGCCGCTTTAACCGTGAAGTGGGGTCATTCCCCTCCGGTGCATCTACCTCCGCAAGTTTCTCGTACGCGTCGGCCTGGAGCTGGAAGTACTCCCGCGCCGACGTGAAAGGCCCCAAGCCGTAGTCTGCGCCAGGCCCGATGGATACACGGCCGTCCTTCCCAAGCACAAAGGAGCCGATGCTGTCAAAGGTGATGCGGCTAAGCTGGACGTGGATGTCTGCGATATCACGCAGGTACTGCAACAGGATGGGTCGCTTGCTTTCATCGCCTTGTAACGGGTCTCCCTCTCCTGATGTGGATATACCTCGTTCCTCAATCGTAGCGCCATTCATTGCCGTCATGAGGACAAATGCGGGGAACTCTGGGCCAAGGGGGTTGGACGGGGAGGTGATCGGGTGGAAAGCGATGACATATGGCACGGGGATTGTCGTGCGCTCGCGTACGAGCCGCAACGCGGCCACCTCGTTGAGGATTTTCCGCTCCAGCTGTTCTGCTGTGTTGAAATAGACATCCATGGGCCGCATTCCAAAGCGTATGATCCAGGAGACTCCGTCAACAAAGACCAGCTCAAAGACTGCGAACGATTGCCCCCATGTGTAGTGGTCGGTTATGATTCGGCAGGGAAATTTCGCGGGGTGTAATGAGGTTGCATAGGACTCTATGGCTTTGAAATGAGGTTTAAGGAAGGCCACCATCGAGGTGATCCTATCCGCATATTCTGGCTCCAGAGCATTTAGTGAAGCCTCGACGTCGGGCCATGCATTGCTGATTGGGGGCATTTTAGAGGGGGCGGGCGGGCGGATAAACCAAGGCTGTTTAAAGGGAAAGGGGAGCGCGTGTATGTCATGCGTCTGACCCGCATTCATCATGCACAAAATCGCCTCCGTGATCGCTTTGACAAAATCATTTTGGCTGTGGTCCGGTGACCGTGCCTTGGCGGACACACAGCTCAACCTCACAGCTGCTTACTTTGACGTCTGCACTGGTACTATATCAATAAATTCCATAGAATTCAAAGATAATTCAATAGTATCTATAGTATATTTCCTTAGAAGCATGTTTTATGTCCAAATACAATGGACCTGGCCCTCGAGGCGCTCGACACGAGGTAGACATGAAAACACCTGGCACTCCTAAAAGGAACGACTGATGGTGTCTGTCAAGGAGAGACAGCCTCAGACTATGACACTGACACTCCGAGATTGTCCCAGAGCACCAGAAATATTCAGACTGACACTAGCTGTCATGCAGCGGATAGCGGCCAAGAACTCTGCTAAACCCGGGACAAAACACTCCAGACATCGAACTGGACAGGGTATATGATACAATAGCTCCTGCAGCTGTTCGCAAGACAAGGCACACTTGAACATCTGGTAAAGCATTCGGGGACGAGACAGCTCCAATGCGTCGCTAGACCTCGGGCCGTGAAACTTGCAGCGAAGAGACTACCGCACAGCGCGGAGCGAGCGAACACATAAGAGAGACACGTCGATGAGGGAGAATGGTGTGAAGCGGCCATCGTCTTTGTACATTTGAATGAATGTCTTCAAATCGTTCAAAGACTCTGGCATAGAACTCTCTGTCAAGGTTAGTGGGTGAAGGGAAAGATCCAAACGGCATCCAAGTCGGGGTGTAGAGGAACGGTGAGCATGCAAACGCTTGAAAGTAATTGAGCTTTTCAGTTGCGGTCAAGTTGTGGAAAGGCCGTTGTCGCTACTTTCCAACAGGAGATACGCACGTGGCCTGATCAATCCAAGATTAGATTGCGCCTTGAATTTATTTTTTCTGGTGTGCTCTTCCAGTCAAGGGTGCTCCTGCTGCACTTCAGTCCATCTGAAGTCCAACTGAGGTCTGTCTGCTGTAAATATCCTCGTTATGAAGTCTCATTGCGATCTCACAGACAATGCTCGTCCTATCAGGTTCATCGTCAATCTCGCAACCCAAGCGTGATGCTCTTCTCAAAAGCATTCAGGCCAACAGTCCCGATGTTACGTCTGTGGACGCTGTTTGGATCCATCTTGTCAAGTGCACGAGTAAGGAGCTCGAGGCAGAGCTCTCCGATCCTTCTTCAGTCCCCCGGAAAGCGCTGGATCGTCTCTTGACCTACGGCGATGATATCACATTGACAGGCACGACAGAAAGCCTCGCGAAGCATCACAACGTGGTATTCGTCCTCCCGAGACCTGGGTCTGTGTCTCCATGGTCCAGCAAAGCCACCAACATCGCTGCATTGTGTAATCTCGACACCCATGTTGAGAGATTGGAGCGAGGCATCGCGTTCGTTTTCACGACGAAAACCGAGTCCCTTCTTCAGGAGAATCTTGAGAGATTCTCCAACTCGATTCACGATCGTATGACACAGGTTGTTCAAACTACCACCCCCGACGAGGACGTGATCTTCGCTCACAATAACCCACGACCCCTTCGTACCGTCGACCTCAAAAGTACGGATGGGACCCCGAAGGAAAGGCTTCATGCAGCGAATAAAACTCTGGGTCTCGCACTAGCTTCCGACGAGATTGACTACCTCGTCGACGCGTACATCACTGGCGCGTCGCCCATCGACCGCAACCCCAGCGACGCCGAGTTATTCATGTTCGCCCAGGTGAATTCCGAACACTGCAGACACAAAATTTTCAACGCCTCTTGGACGATCGACGGAGAGACGCTCGATTCTTCGCTCTTCTCAATGATCCGCAATACAGAGAAGATCAGCGGCACCGGCACGATATCCGCGTACTCCGACAACGCTGCCGTCCTCCACGGCCACTCTGCGCCACGCTTCTACGTGTCTCATGAACCATCGGACGGCCCCAACCCCAACCTCACCCATCTCTACTCCTCGATTGATGAGGAGCTTCCCATTCTGATCAAGGTTGAAACCCACAACCACCCTACTGCAGTATCACCGTACCCCGGCGCGGCCACCGGTTCAGGCGGTGAGATCCGCGACGAGGGTGCCGTTGGACGAGGCTCGCGTCCCAAAGCTGGGCTCTCCGGCTTCACTGTGTCGAATCTGCTCATTCCCGGTTACGAGCAACCTTGGGAGACAGATTTCGGACGGCCCGCTCACATTGCCTCCGCGCTAGACATCATGGTCGAGGGCCCACTTGGTGCCTCTGCCTTCAACAACGAGTTCGGTCGCCCGGGTCTCGCTGGCTATTTCAGGACGTTCTCTGAGAGCATTGCTGTAACGGACGATGGTGCGACGCGAGAGGTTAGGGGCTACCACAAGCCCATCATGATTGCTGGCGGGTATGGAAACGTGCGCCCGCAGTTTGCAAAGAAGGTTGGGATAAAGCCTGGGTCCAAGATCGTTGTCTTGGGTGGCCCCGGTCTGCTCATTGGGCTGGGAGGAGGGGCGGCTTCCAGTCAGGTGTCGGGTGCCAGCTCGGCCGAGTTGGACTTCGCGTCGGTGCAGAGGGATAACGCGGAGATGCAGAGGAGATGCCAGCAGGTCATCGACGCATGCGTAGCGTTGGATCAGGACACACCGATCGAGAGCATTCACGATGTCGGCGCCGGCGGTCTGTCGAACGCCCTCCCCGAGCTTGTGCACGACTCAGACCTCGGCGGAACCTTCGAAATCCGTGACGTGCTGGTGGCAGACTCGTCAATGTCTCCTATGGAAATCTGGTGTAACGAGAGCCAGGAGCGATACGTGCTAGCGGTCTCAGCCGACAAGGTGGACACTTTCGAGAAGATCGCCAAACGCGAGCGGTGTCCGTTCTCAGTCGTCGGTGTTGCGACGGAGGTGGAGGAGCTTGTTGTCACCGACCGTCTGTTCAACCAGGATGTTATTCGTCTGAAGATGTCTACGCTCTTCGGGAAGCCGCCCAAGATGTCGAGGAAAGACGTTACCCGCAAACCCGCGCAGATCACCTTTGACACCACCCTGTCGAAATATCTCCCCTCCGTCGCCACTCTGCCCGAACGCCTCAACGTCGCCGTCAATCGCGTCCTTCGTCTCCCCTCTGTCGCTTCAAAGTCCTTCCTTATCACAATCGGCGACAGATCTATCACCGGCCTCATCGCTCGTGATCAGATGGTAGGACCTTGGCAAGTTCCCGTCGCGGACGTCGCCGTCACTCGTTCCTCGTACGGCTTCGATGTCGTCGTCGGCGAAGCCATGGCCATGGGCGAGCGGACCCCTGTTGCTCTCCTGAACCCTGCTGCCTCTGCCCGGCTGGCTGTGGCGGAGTCGCTTTTGAACCTTACGGCCGCCACCGTTGGCCAGCTGTCCCAGGTCAAGCTCAGCGCCAACTGGATGTCCGCAGCATCGAAGGAAGGAGAGGGTGCAGCGCTGTACGAGGCGGTCAAGGCCGTTGGTCTGGACCTGTGCCCCGCGCTTGGTGTGGGTATTCCTGTTGGAAAGGACTCGATGTCTATGTCGATGAAGTGGAAGGAAGGAGAGGAACAGAAGGAGGTCAGCGCGCCACTGTCGCTCATTGTGACTGCGTTCGCGCCTGTGAGCGACGTGAGGACTACCTGGACGCCACAGCTTCGTACGGATGCCGGCGAAGGCACATCTCTCGTCTTCTTTGATCTCGCGGCCGGGAAGGAACGTCTTGGTGGATCTGCCCTCGCTCAGGTCTTCAAGGAGATTGGATCGGAGGCGCCTGATGTCGAAAGCCCTGCTGTTCTGAAGGCCTTCTTCGAAGGATCCCAGACAGTGAAGGCGAGCAACCCTGGTCTCGTGCTTGCTTATCATGACCGGTCCGACGGTGGTTTGTTCACCACCATCGCCGAGATGTCCTTCGCTGGACGCGTTGGTGTTAAGATCACGCTGGACTCGTTGCCCTCCATTCAGGACCCCATCTCAGCATTATTCAACGAGGAGCTCGGAGCTGTCATTCAGGTCCGCGACTCTCAGCTCCCCGACCTCATTACCGCCTTCGTCAGCGCTGGCTTCCCATCATCATCCATCCACACCATTGGCCGCGTCAACTCATCTCCCGTGGACCAGACAATCACTATCACCTACGGCACACAGACCCTCCTCTCCACTACCCGCGGAGACTTGCAGGAAATCTGGGCCGAGACATCATTCAAAATGCAGACCCTTCGCGACGACCCAGTCTGCGCCCAGGAGGAGTTCGCCGGCATCAAAGACGAGGCAAACACCGGCATCTTCTACGACCTCACCTTCTCCTACGCCCCCGCCCGGGACTTGTTCCGCAGGCCCAAGGTCGCTATCCTCCGTGAGCAGGGCGTTAACGGACAGGTTGAGATGGCCTGGGCATTCACCGCGGCTGGGTTCGATGCAGTCGATGTCCACATGTCCGACATCATGTCCGGCAGTAAGACTCTTGGGGAATTTGTGGGCCTCGCGGCTTGTGGTGGCTTTTCCTACGGAGATGTCCTCGGCGCAGGCAAAGGATGGGCGCACTCCGTTCTGCTCAACGAGGTCGCGCGTAAGGAGTTCGTTGAGTTCTTCGCCCGGGACAACACCTTTACGCTTGCCGTGTGCAATGGCTGCCAGTTCTTGAGCCACCTGCGCGAAATCATCCCCGGTGCGCAGGACTGGCCCGACTTCAAACCCAACAGGGCCGAGCGGTTCGAAGGCCGTGCATCAATGGTGGAGATCGTTGACAATGAGGTCACGCGCGCGTCTGTCTTCTTCAGCGACATGGTTGGCTCCAAACTGCCGGTTGCTGTGGCGCATGGCGAGGGAAGGGTGGCGTTTGGTGCTGAGGATCAGAGGACACGACTTGAGGGAGAGGGCTTGGTTGCGGTTCGATATATTGATTCGCAAGGCAGGCCGACAGAGCTGTACCCGGCGAACCCTAACGGAAGCCCGGGCGGGATTACTGGCATTCAGACTCCAGACGGGCGTGTCCTCGCACTCATGCCCCATCCCGAGCGTGTATCGGCATTGGAGAGCAACAGCTGGTACCCTCCCTCGTTTGCTGATGCTTGGAAGGGAACGGGGCCGTGGTTCAGGATGTTCCAGAACGCTCGTAAATGGGTCAATTAATCAAAACTTTCAGGTGAGAGATTCTCTGGCGGATTTTCAGAGTAATTCTAATACGCTTCCCTCCCAGACTAAAATTTAAGGGAATACCATATGGGGTGTAGATATCGCGTAGGGACGCGCAAAACGTTGTATTTCTGATAGACTTTCATTATTATAATTAACGATGACAACTGAACAGCACTATTCAAGAGTAGGATCACGGCGGCATGATGTCCAATTTAGAGTTGGGGCGATGCTGAACAATGCGTTTGAACTAATTATGATGCAGAAGAATAATTTCTAGTCAACCATCACGAAATCATCCGAACCCTCAGTCTGTCAAAGTCTGTCCGTTTCGACGAGTCTCTCCGTCTGCTGCCTTGCCTTCGAATCCCTCGGACGACGAGTTAGTTGTCTCCGTGTCTCTGGTCTTTGCCCCGTCCACATCATTCCCGTCTCTTGCAATGTACGCCATCCATGCCTGCTTCCAGTACGCTTCCACCCGGTTCGCCTCCTCCTCGACCCTACCAACTATACGCCGCCGTGTCTTCCGGACAGTCGCATCGCCCCAACTTTCCACGCCGTCGAGTTTGAGAAGCAGCCGGTTTAGCGACTCAACGTAAGCGTGAATATCGTAATTTGTCGCGTTGTAAGCGAGCTTGGGAATGTTAGTGGTGTTCGGGAGGTTGCACGGAAGGGGGTGGGGAGGGGTAACAGCGATGATGCCGTCTGGGCCCTGGAAATCGATGGTTTCAGGAAACGAGTGGGAGTTTCTGAGCACATCAAATTGTTCTTCGAGGTCTTTGAGAGTGCGCAGGGAGCGATAGATCCGAAAAGCATTTTGGATGATTGTTGCCGCTTCGTTGCGACGCTCTGGAGTGTGGATGGACAGTGGAAGTTGTGGAGATGGTGATGGCGTGCGCTGAGTGGTCGGTGTATGGATTGGGATATGATGGGATGAAGCTGGTGAGGGTGATCGATTCGGAGAAGGGGATGCGCGTTTTTGGATCTGGGAGATAGGTGCATGAATTGCGAGCTGAAGGACAATGTCGAAAAACTTTCTTACCGGGTGTTCCCTCCGATGTGCCTGCCTCAGCTGCTCCCGTCGCAGCTCTTCCTGCTCCCTCCACAGTTGCTCCTGCCTAGCAGCCTCTTGGCGTTTTGCGTTCCACGCCTCCTCCTCCCTACGTTTCCTCTCCAGTGCCTCCTGCCTTCTCAGCCCTTCCAGATACATCCTTTCGCGCGGGCTGTAATAATCGTAATACGCTCCGTAGTCGCCATCTTCATCCTCGTCCGGAAGATATTGGGACCGACGTAGTCGATCTTGGGCAAGTTGTTGTTCGAGAGCTGTCTGCCGTGTCGCCGCTGCTCGCTGTTGCGCTAGGGATGGCCTTCCATAATAGTAGGAATCTGAAGGATTGTAGTAGGAAGAGTGGAGGAATGGGCTACCGAACATGGTGTGTGTGAGGTGTGGTTGTCATCGAAATAAGGAAAACTTGTTATAGTCAGTTCACAGAGGTCTTGCAAGTTCTATCGTTACCTCATCTGTCCAAGAAATCCGGAGAAGGTGCCAGAAATAAGATTCTAATGACGTCATTGCCATGTTCGATCATGATCGAGGCTGATCGAGATTCGAGCACTCCTGCCGATTTTAGACAGTTTGGACAAAGTTTGAACGAGTTTCGACTCATCTGGAGCCTCTGACAAACCTGAAATAACCATTCGATTCTCAAAATGTAGCTCTTCACGAGTAATCCAACAATGAGGACCGCTCGTTCAACTTCAGGAAAAGGTCAGCACTTGGAATTTATCACACGTCGTACAACCCCGAGAACGGAACCTTATGAATAATGACAGAACTCAAATTTGATGAGACGGAGGTGCAGAGGCGAGGTAGGATTGAATTCCTTGAAAAGATGAAGCGAACGGTTTCTGGCTGGCTGAGCCCACATGTGGTATGAAAAAATCACCCGTGTTCTGCTGGGGCCTCGATTGATGTTCCTCCAGGGCGAGAACGAGCAATACGCATCGTTTAACGGCCTGGGTTACCCAGCAATCTGCGAGCAGCAACGTATGCAGCTTCAGATGACGGACGATCACCTCAATGCATTGCTTGGCCAGGAATACCAGAACGGTCATTACGACGAAAATGTTGGATCTGGGTACTCACAAACTGGCACTAGCTCTTCGGCGCCTTTCCGAAGCGTCAGACATCCTCCGAGAGCAACAAGATATGGATATCGGCAACGCTCCGCGTTGACTGTTATTCTAGAGGAAAAATCTTCCCCCAGTAACTCTAGTTAATTGTACATGAATTATTACCAGTGTACACGCCATTCAGTCAGCGAACCAGGGCAATAGTAGCCTAAAGTCGAGCTTGTGTGCCACTGTGGACTCGACATGTTTTTCGGAAGCAAAAGTTTGAATAGGGGCTTGATGTCATTGATGGCTTCGGCCAAAAAGGATTCCAGTTGCCAACTTTAAACTCATCGCACCGTCACGATGTCGACCACGAACTTAAAGCTCCCTCCTTCAGTTGACAGCGGTGTCTTCATGGTGTCGTCGTCGATATTGATTGACGCACCTCGAGAGAAGGTCTGGTCAGTTATGTTGGACTTTCCTTCATACAAGGAGTGGTGAGTTTGTGGTATTTGTCCAACTATGCTCTCCAGAGCTTCTGTGAACTGATATCCGCCCAGGAACCCCTTTGTGTAGGCGCATCTTCCGGCCGTGAAGTTATCTCTCTAACGTGGTACTGAAGGCGCGGCCAAACGATTACCGACAAGTCCGGTAACCCCTTGCCAGACCAAACGCCTGCCGAGGGCAAGTACCTCTTGATCGCCCCCGTCCATCTTCCACCAACAATGGGTGAACCCGGGTGGTTTCAAAAACAGTCCGCGTTCGAGATCATCACGGCCGTTGACCACGAGAACTACCGCGTGGCTTGGGTCAATATCGCTTTGCCGAAGTTCCTTCTGTCTGCGGAGCGTTGGCAGATATTGACACAGGTGGATGGCAAGACCAAGTACCAGACTACGGAAGTTTTCGGGGGGATTATCGCGTATATCGTCAACTTCTTCATGTACAAGAAGTTGGTGCTGGGATTCAATGCACAGGCAGAGGGCCTGAAGAAGCAGGCAGAGAGGATCGATCTCTGAGGGTGGAAGTGAGTGAACCATGCTTCCAATATCGCTAAGCCCTAATTCAGCTTCAGCTTGAGTCTTCGAACACGTCTCCGTTGGCAGAATCCAGCATGGAAAGGCGCATTGAAATCGTTCCGTCATTGGTTTTGCTGATTCGCTGTATACCCTATTTTTATGTTTGCAATGGATCATTCAAAGGCTAGCACGGTGCTGCTCTACTCGCCGATTTACACCGAGCGAAGAACGTGTTCTTTCGTTTTCGTTCTTAGAGAGACTAGGGGCCGTCGCCTCAAGAGAGAGAGAGAGAGACCACGCGAGTGCTAGTAAAGATATTGAACGTCGCTTGAAGTCGACGGTCAACTCGTCGCAGCACTACTCCAAATACTGGCCCCCATATCTTTATGTCAGGTCGTTCAAAAGTCGTATATAGAGTAGTAAGTAGTGTCGAGAGATGTCGCAGCAATGAGGCCGCAGGGCGGATCAAACTCTCCCGCTCTTTCCTTTACTACCATCACAAACAACTATTTGAACTCGATAGGCATTCGTTGGCAAATCCCAACGTATACCCTCCTTCAAGGCCTCATACCCCAGAATGCCGTACGACCTCGACGGATCCTTTGTTCTCGTTGGTGAAAAGCCTAGTTCACCGCTCCCCAATGGCACTGCCTCCTTTTCCGAATCCAAAGAGGTCAGTTACGTTCACCTTCAGATGGAATTGAAGTAACGCGTTATTCCTAGACCCACCCGTCGACAAGCGACTCCTATGTCCCTGGATCAGTGCCCACTTATGCGCACGACTGGTCAAAACGCGGGACGGGAGGGTCGTTACGAACACACGGAAGGCATTTTGTCGATGCGTACGGCCGCGTCTGTTCATTGAGGGGAGTCAACTTGTCTGGGGCCTGTAAAGCGTGAGTGCACCCATTCAACGACCGCTTCCACTGAACGAACGAGGTCATGAAGACCTGTGGACGACAATCACGACACATTCCCTGCTGGTGCAGAGTCTGTTACGTTCGTTGGGAGACCATTTCCGCTAGAGGAGGCGCCGGAGCATTTTGCGCGTTTGCGCAGGTGGGGGCTTACATTCAGTGCGTCACTACTCTCCTACATCTCCGGGCCACTGCTCATCATTCTCGCAGTTCGCTTTCTTGTCACATGGGAGGCAGTCGAGCATGCAGGCCCGTACGCCCACCCTCCTTTCTTGTCTTCATTGCACTAACACTTTTTAGGGGCATCTACGACAAGGAATATCTCGCCTACATTCGCGCGCTCCTATCCCTGCTACCTCAATTCGGCCTGACAGCATTCGTCTCTTTGCACCACGACGTCTGGTCGCGCTACTCTGGCGGGTCCGGGGCGCCGGCTTGGACACTTGAGCTCGCAGGATTCGATCTCCAGGCACTCGAGGAGACCGGAGCGGCGTGGTTGGTTGGTGTGAAGGGTGGTGGACATGAAGAATCAGAGCGCGGAGTGTGGCCGTCTGGGTATACAAAATTGGCGGCGGCGACGATGTCGTAAGTGGATTGTTTCCAGGTGAAATGAAGGCTTATCCGCATATAGGACGTTGTTTTGGGCTGGGGACACGTTCGCGCCGAAGTTGCTGGTCAAGGACAAGGACGGAGCTGCCGTCCCGATTCAGCAGTTTCTGCAGAACTCCTATCTCGCCATGTCGGAGACGTTGGCGCAGACGGTGGGTGATCTGGATGGTGTGCTTGGCTTTGAGGTATGTTCTTCTCACTCCGCTGCTGTGACTTTTATGCTTAAATGTCCTTGAGCCCATGAACGAACCCCACCCAGGCTACGTCAACCTCCAATCCTTCCACTCCTTTGATTACAATACTGAGCTTCATCTCTCTCACATCCGTACGTCGCATACTCCCATTTCCTATGCTACGCTCAACACGGTTATCCTCTGCAGCGACCGTTTTCGAGTCCTTCCAGCTCGGCGCCGGCCATCCAACCTCAGTCGCAGTCTGGAGCAGATCCTTCCCGATGCCCACCCGGAAGACCTCGCACGCCGTGCTCAACCCACACGGGCGTAGCGTCTGGCGCCCCGACGGACCGTCCCAGGGCAAATGTATCTGGGAGATGCACGATGTGTGGGGATGGTGCAAGAATAAAAATGAGGCCGTCGTGTTGAGGGAGAATTATTTCATCAACGACCCTGTTACTGGGCGGAAGGTGCGTTCGTTACCTTGCTTTTATGTCAATCGGCATGCTGAAGAATCTGATCGATATTTGTGTTTGCGATAGATTGACTGGTACACAGACTTTTATTATCCGTTCCTCGGGAAGTGGACTGAGCGCGTTAGAGCCGCGTCTTCACCGGATAAGATCGTATTTGTAGAGGCTATACCTAACGAGGTGTGTACGCTCGCCAAGCTTATTATTCTGCCAACTCACGGTGGGGTCGTAGTTTTGTCCGAAGTCTTGGACTCCGGAACATCAATTTCCCAACATGGTCTACGCCCCGCACTGGTATGACCTCAACGCTCTTTTCGCTAAAGCCTTCGGGGACTTCACTGTCAACGTGCAAGGTCTATCTAGAGTACATCCACTTCCCATGATGCGTCTGTGTCTATAGATGCTGACGCGGCTTTCATTTTAGGGAATGTTCCCTTTGAAAGCCTTCTATTGGGGTCAGAAAGGGGCTCGTGAAAACTTTAGCTTGCAGATTCGCAACATCGTTGAGGCGGGGTACTCGTCGCTTGGGGAGAAACCCGTCATCATCGGCGAATGTGGGATACCCATGGACATGAAGTGCGTAAAGGCAAATTTGCTTCAATGCTACGCGAGATTCTTATCCTTGGTACAGCAAGAAGGAGGCTTTCCTGACGGAGGACTTCACATGGCAGACACGGATGATGGATGCAATGCTGACTGGGCTGGAACGGTCGCTTATTGGCTTCACGTACGTTTTGTCTCCTCGCCACTTGACGCTTTCCATCTCACTCGACAAATCAATGACTGAATAGGCTGTGGAATTACAACCCCTCAAACAACGACCAACAAGGCGACGACTGGAATGGCGAGAATTTCTCCTGGTTCAGCCGCAGACGTGCGCTGCCTCCCTCACTGCTCTTCTACGAGCAAGACGCTCCTTCACTTGACAACGGCGCCCGCATCCTCCCCGCCATTGTTCGTCCATACCCCGCCAAAGTCGCCGGTGTACCCGTGAAATTCGAGTACGAGATGACCTCTGGGACTTTCACCTTCGAGTGGGGCAACACTAGCACCCATGGCAACAGCACCGTAGGGGAGGCCACAGTGTCGAACCCACCCCGCTCGGGCCACCCCACACTCACGTCACGCGAAACGGAGATCTTCGTCCCGGAACAGCTGACGCAAGGGCGGCAGCTAGTGGTCCAAGATCTCGAGCCTGGCGACACATGGCACTACGACCAACAGCGTCAGACGCTCTTCATCGTTGCCCGCAGCATGACTCTTGACCGGCTACATAGGGTCACAGTGTCCCTCGACCCGCCGCTGAAGCCTGCGTTTGAGATGAATGATTTCTGGAGCGATTTTGGGCCACGGATCTATGCCCTGGTGCTCGTGCTGGTAGGGATTGGGCTCTTTGGACTTCTTATGCTCTATGGACCTCAGGCGGCGTAGTCTTATCATTTATAGTCATCTTACTACTTATCATATCAGGGACTTTTCTATACATACATATATCCACTTTAGCCGGAATAAAGCCTTGCACTGCCCGAGAGAAGTGAATGGATTCGTGCCGAATTTATGCCGGCACGGCATCGTAGAGCGCCGAGTCTGGTCTGGTGACTCGGCGAATCGCGATGCTTCCCAACTATCCTTTCCTAACCTTCTGTCTCCAGATCTACTGTAGCGCCACGAGTTTGCCACGAGCGCAGAAAATATGCGTTGAAAGACGTGTCCAAGTCGCGTTCCATGGTGAATTTTTATGTCCTTGCTACTTACACCCCGCCACGGTGACCGGTCCACCCCACACTCATGATACATCATTGATCTTTCAGGACTCACAAACCCATTAAGTAGTCGATCTCATCCTTGTTTTAGCGAAACTGTTTGCTGCCAAGCCCCCAAGGGGCTCTGGAATGCTTATAGGGGACACGCGGAGGAAAACGACCGCACCATACTCGTAAGGCTCTTTTCCCCCACCTCCACCGTGCCAGATCTGGGCCACAATGCGATCATCCCTCCTTTCAATTTTTTCTCTTCTTCTTCTAGGTGGCAATGGTGTAAACGCATATACCAGTTACGCAAATGACTTCGTTGACCCGGATTTTATTGTGGCCGGACAATTTGGAAATAACACGCTAGCGGCCCAAAAATCGATTTTGGCATGGGCCAAAGACTCAGCGAAGGATGGTCCATGGTGTAACTATGACTCCATTTTCTACTGTGTACAGCTCTCACTCGGCAGCCAACAGCCGTTACGACCAAGCCTGTTCTACCTCCGTCTGGCGATAAACACGACTATATGAGTTGGGCCCCCTAGTATGTATCTTTACTTCGGTAGGAGCAGAAACTGATTCAATGCGACTCGTAGCTGGTGGCCCAATTGCTCCAACGTTCAGAACACAACTGAGTTGACACCAGAAGAAGGTGCGAGCAAATGATCCCACAGGTGTCACGGTTTTGAACTCACGCGACGCTCCAGTCTGGGCACAATGCAACTACGTTCCCCGCGACGGCCTTTTCAATCCTGACGGCCGTGTGATCAACGACGTTGGAAACTTCCAGTCGCTTTCGGATGCGGTCCTCTACAATTCTATCGCATTTTCTCTCACCAGCGACGGCTCTTCCTCCTACTCACAAACTGTTGGTTCGTTGAGATGTTCATTATTCATGGAAGGTTCGCGAATCTCACGTCTTCCCACCAGTCTCGTTCCTCAAAGCATGGTTCCTGGACAAGGAGACGGCCATGAACCCCAACCTCAATTTCGGTCAGATGAATCGCGGGCCCAATGGCCAGACTGGAACACACACTGGCATTCTGTACGTCCCTCACAGAACTTCAAAGGCCAATGCGTGTTTGTTGAACCCAAAAATCTAGTGATCTGAAAGGCATGGCTAAAATTGTGACCGGAATCATGATTCTTCGCAAGAAGAACTGTACCGATTGGACCTCCGAACTCGACGACCAGATGAACTCCTGGACGCGGGAATACATCACTTGGCTTGAAACAGCACCGATTTCACTCGAGGAAGGCCACGCCGATAAGTTCGTCGACGCCACGTTCACAAGATTCTGATAAACTGATGCTCATACCAGCAATCATGGCACATTCTACTACAACCAATTGGCGGCGCTTAAGCTCCTAATTGGCGACTTTGACGGCGCCCGTAACGTGACTAACACTTATTTCAATGCTCAGTATAAGATCCAGATTGAAGCAGATGGAGAGCAAGTAAGTGCCCCATAGGTGATCGTAGCTAATTTGCCTGACGAGTAACAGCCCCTGGAAGCTGCGCGAACCCGCCCCTACCACTACCACGCTTACAATCTCGCGGCCATGATTGTAAGTTCCAGCCCACAGTAACTGAACAATCACTGAATCTCACACTCCGAAGACTAATGTACGCATCGCTGTCTATGCGGGCGACACTGGCGCGTGGAACAAGACCACCAACCAGGGCGCGACAATTAAAACGGCTCTTGACTTCTCCCTTGGGCTTTCGGCCGATGCAACGAAAGAGGGAAACTATACCACGGAGCTTTACCCAAGCATCGCGGCGATCGCCTCTGTGTACGGTGATCCCGAAGGCAAATATGCCTCATTCCTGTCAAACGGTATCCCTGGGTATGCTGAGGAGGCATACTTCTTGTGGAATCAACCCTTGGCTGGTGGAGAGCAGGAGAGTGACGCCCTCCGCAAGCTCCAGGCCACCGCGACCAGTGGTAGTACTGGCCCGAAGGCTACTGGAGCCAACAACGCGAAGGATAATGGTGGTGTCCTCCATACCGTGAACTGGGTCCTTGGCGTGTCCATTATCGCTGGATTGCAGTATGCTTTCTCCATCTAAATTATGTAACTGTTTCGTGCTTACAGGGAACCTTCCCGAAATTTTGTTAACGTTCACTGCGCTTTTGTAAGATACGATTTATCCATAGGGGTATATGGTTCTAATATTAATATGATATGAGATCCAACCCTCCACAAACGTATAAGATCCAGACTCTTCCTGCTCCTCGCTCTGTATCTATTTCTCCTGTCAATATCTCGACCACACCCTCACCGCTTCGTTTCGGCGGGGAGGGTAAACGCGGAGGCAACGGGACTCCATCCATCCTCTGCGCTGCGCTCTTCGCCCCTGATCAGGCTGACAATGCTCGCGGTATGTCGATGGCTCTTTTTACTCCCGTTCCGCCCATTATCCCTAGGAACTGGCACAACAGACGCGGCGGGCGCGGCCCCGGGGTTGGGCGAGCGATAAGTGATGTCCACCTCTTCTTCATCCGAGCTGGCATCGCTCAGGTCGAACGCAGAGGCGTCCATGCCCGAGCGGCTCGAAGGGTTCTCAAGGTCGTAGACCTCGTACTTGTTCCTCTGGATGCGCGTGCTGAGGCCGCTGGCGGGAGTAAGTGCGCCCTCGCCGCGAAGGTCATCGGGGAGGAAGAAGTAGAAAAAGGCAATGGCGAGACAGGCACCACCAACGACGTCGATAAGGTAGTGGTGTGTGAGGTACATAGTCGCCCAGTAGAGGACACCAGCGTAAGCCCACACGTAGCGTGTGGTCTGAGGGAAGAAGTGGGAGAGAAAGAGCGCTTCGAGGGTGGCCCAACCTGCATGGAGGGACGGGAAGGCGCCGAAGACGACGGGGGCATTAGAGAATGCGACGGTGTATGCGTTGGAGTGGAGGAGGGTGTCGATACGCGCAAGGCCTCCCGGGGAGCCTTTCATGGAGTAGTTTGCCGGTGTGAGCCCATACATAAGCTCATACCATGGAGCGGAGCACGGAAAGAATATCTGGATAACGACTCCGCAAAAACTGAGGTAGCCGAAGACGCGGGCCCATAATTGGAGCGACTCCTTGGTTCGGAAAAGCCAGAGAAACGCGGCGACGAAGAACGGGATTGTGAAGTGTCCGACGCCGTAGGGTAACCATGCGATGACGTCGAGGATGGGGTGGGTGAACCTGGTGAGGATATCCGAAATGTTGGCGCCATATAACACCGTCTCAAGAGTGGGGAGAAGTGATACATAGATATCTGGTCGCCATGGTGTGGGAATGAACCGCGAGGTATAGTAGGTAATCAGCCACAGGAAGATGGGTGACGCAGGCAAGAAGAACTGTGAGGTGAATGGAATAAGGAGCGCTAACGACCATATCACTGGTATCGCGAGTTTGAGAGGAAATCCAGGGTCTCTCATGAGATACAACCAAAAGACGGCATTGGCGATGTGGAATGCGTATATGCTGTCGGATGCAGTGAAGTGGTGTTTCCGCAGCCTGTTTAGCGTAACGGTCGGCGAAAACGACTTATCGACACGAGTAACTGCAGCTATAACGGCCTGGATGAGATATTTCACTCGGGATATGCTATTTCCCTGGCGATTAGACATTTTCTAATAGAGCAGTTTAGACCACAGCAAACGAATAAAAAGAGTCTTGGGCGCGACGCACCAGTACAAGTCAAGTGACCACTCCCCGCTTGAGAAAAACCTCCAGATTCCGGGTCTAACGCCTATATATCCACACCAAAGCAACCTTACAAGACGCTAGACGGAGAGGCGAGTAAAGAGGAAGGAAACTGTGAACACACCAAGCCAAGTCTGGACCAAAATAGATAGAATTTGCGTACACAAACCACAACAACGCCCGAAAATTCGTCGATCGTGAATTTGCCGAGTCTCCAAATCTCGCAAGAGCTCGCAAGCCACTCATGTCGAGCCTTGCTGCGCAACTCGCGCAGAATGCATCACTAAATTCCGCAATTCTAGTCGACAGGTCACGTCGGAAAGCGGCAGAGTCTTACCTGTTCACTGGTCGTGAGGCCGACCAACACGATTTGGAGGCCATCCATGCTCTTGGTGTTAATGGGCTCATTCAGCTGGCTTTGCTGGACCCTTCTCTGCGCAAATACGAAGACCAGCTGTTTTCAGAATATGCAAAAGCTACGGATCGAACGCTGCTGTCGTCCGAGGGAAATGCGGAGCTGGATGCTGGAATCACGACGTTCCTTCCCTTGCTCGGGCCGTACTTGATGGAGGTGCCCACTGGGAAGGTTATTGAATGGCTGGTGAGGAGGTTCAGGTGCGCAGATCTTCAAATACCCCAGGAATTTGTCACTAAAAGGACCCGTGTTGCGCTTTAGAATAAATGAGTTCAATGTGGACGCCGTGCTCGCACTCTTCCTCCCCTATCACGAGTCCCCCCATTTCACCAAAATGATATCCCTATTGCATATCAAGTAAGGTTCAGCTCAATTCACCCAATGTTTACCTCTGATCGTTTTTCAGGCAAAACTCCACCTGGAACTTCTTGCTGCCTTTCAAGTCTGCAGCCCAAAACCTACCTCGAATGTCTTTGGTCACCGAAATGCTCCGCAATACGGACGTCTCGCGATTTGTGACGTCATTGCTTCCCAAAGCCTTGAAAGAGGGACACTCCCATCGCGTTCTATTGGCGTTTAACGCTGCTTGTCTGCACGATTTTGTGTCGCGGAGTCAAGAGCTGAACGAGGGAACGGTCGCATACCTACTTCTCGCACTGGTAGAACCTTTGCAGCAGAAGCCCGCGATCAGGGACGCCGTTGTACGTTCTTGTCGACATCTTGGGCCACGCCACATCTAATTTTGGAATCCCGGTCTACAGCTAGGCTCTTACGTTCTCCTCTCGGCACTTTCGCAAAAATGCCACCTCGCGCCAGCCGCTCTCAGCGCAATTGTGAATACGATGACAAGCTGCGCCGAACAGGTTTCTCCCAAGCAATACATCAATGCTATTTTGTCTGTATCCGAGCCGCAAGCTGAGCTGGAGAGCTTCTCAGATGGGACCGTAAAAGCGATCATTCACATCCAGTGCGTCGATATATACCTCAAACGAGCCCTTACTTACTTTCTACTAGAAACATCGAAAAAGAGTTGCGCAATGCATCTCGATGGACTGGCGTTGAAAAGATCATCAGTCCGCTGGTACCTGGTCTGATTAAAGGGTACGACGAATATCAACTATTCCCACCTCTTGATACTGAATTGTGAAGTAGTCTCGAGGAGGAAAGAACAATATCTCTACTGGAGTCTATCATCGCGACTCCCAAAATGCCTCAAGTAGTGATTCAGCGGAGCGCTATTCTACTTATTAGGGATGCAGTCGCTGTTGATGAAACCTCGTCAACAACAGCAGCACGACGTCTTCTGGCTATCATCCAGCAACGTCACCCTGCGATTTTCGAGGAAGCAATGGACGCTGTTTCCGAGGAACAGAATATCGATCAGGAGACAGTTGATCAACTTAGGATCTCTCTCGCTGTTGTACGTCGTGCATCCGAGACTCTCATGCCCTTCTCCAGCTTACGATATTTCTCAGGTTCAACGTATCGGTCATGCGGATGCTACTCGTGCGGAAAACGTCGACATGGTGCTCGCCTCAACCAACGCTGACTCAAAAGTGCGCGCCGTGGCAGTGGCAGATCTTATTGGAACACTTGGCCAGAAAGATAGCATTTCACCTATAGAACTGGTATGTCACCGTCCATCCTTGATGAGCCGCCTTTTTCAAGCAACTGTCTAGAAATCCGTACATTCGGCATTGCTGGTCCGAGTCCAAGACACCAATCAAGCTGTCGTGGACGCGCTCTACAGCCAACCACAAGTCATTCTCCCGGCCTTGAGCGAGGACGCAGAGACATACGTCAACTATCTATCGACTGCCCTGGCTTCCCCCGGATCTAAACCGAAACGCAGCCTCCTGAGAGCGCACCTTACCTTTTTGGCTGCGCACTTCTGCCCTGCTAATGCATTTCACGTCGACGGCATATTCCAGCGCATCATCTTCCCATTCCTTTTGTTCTCGAAGCCGAGGCAACACACTGCTGACGTTGTATGGGATATTATCTCATCTCAAAAGTCTGGCGCTGTACATGAATGGCTTGCGGGATGTGCTGATATCGTCGCTACCGAAAGGGAAAAAGACGTTGCTGATGCCGTCGAGAAGATGGGCAATATCAACATCTTGATTGCCTCCCAGATCGCTCGTAAGAAAGCTTTGAACACTCTTCGCTCTGTTTGGGGCTCATTACTGATCTCCTTCATTTTCCAGGTAATATCTTGAAGTCCAACGGTTTCTCCGATCATTTCGAGACACTTGTCGTCAAGCTTCAAGACCCCAACCCCCATGTCAAGGTCCTGGGCTATCTTGTCACTCGGGTTCTGCTTGGGCAACTTTCTGGAGAGCATCAAGTCGAAGCCGCTCATAGAACGCTAGAAGCGATCGGTACAGAAGAACTTTCCGGTATGGAAGACTTGCCTATCACCACGGAAAACGCCGAGGCATGTAAAATATCTTGGAAGTTGACGCCTGAACTCAGAACCCATACGTTAGGCAATTGACGATACCGCTTTGGCGAAACTACTCGTGGCGAAACCAAACAGCAGAAGCACGATCCAGCGGCTCCAGGTCGCTGTGGTTACACTCCTCCCATCCATTCAACGGCCTACTGGATTGGTTCTAGACTGGCTGGCCGAGCCCTCCCAGGTAAGAGCAGTAGCAACGCTTCGGCTTGGGCAACGTAACCTAATTCTTCCGCAGACCTTGTCGAAAAAGAGAGGCTCTCGCTACGTGGAACTCAATAGAAAGATCTACAAACTCGCAAACGTTTCCAGCTCCGTTCCCGTATTCACCACAAACGTCCTCCAGACTCTCTTCATCAACCTGAAGGGAGATGCTCTTGCGTTTTTGGCTGGCATTTGGGCGGGCGCTGGTCAAGTCAAAGGCGAGCAAGATGCGCTTCGGATTGTCGCTCTGCGCCATGCTGCCGCGTTCCTACAAGCCTATATTTCGGAGGACGATGGGATCGACTTCCAGACGATACTGCCTTCCCTGCTCGTTGCACTGCAGAGCCATGATGCAGATCAACGTCAAGCTGCCCTGACATGCATCTCCATTTTGAGCCAGTTGGCGTGCCAGCGCTTCACAACGGTCTACGAATTCGACATCATCTATGGGAAGAGTGAACGTGGGTCATTTGCATTCTTCAAAAGATGTCTCTTTGACCCTTTTCCCCAAACCCTGCAGACCAGCTCCAATACCTTGATCGAGACGACTTCAAGAAATACGTAGACGCCCTCGCCGAGCATCGTGATCATTTAACCCACGACGTGGACTATATCAAGGCCTTCCATCAACAGCATCTCGGTAAAAACAAGGCCGACAAAAGGCGCGAATCCGAGTGAGTGGCTTCGTGTCTGTAAGTGGTGCGTCGAACTCATGCCTTCTAGATACAAACTCCGCGTATTGTGTTTCCTTCTGTCGCACATCAATGCCATCGCCCTTCCCACCGCTCAAGTGTCACTACTCAAGAGTCTGGACGTCATCTCGGATAGCGCCAAGGCCCAAATTTTATTGCCAACCATCAGGTCGTTGGTGGCGTCGTGGAAGGGCGATATTTCCGATACTCAACAGGAGCTTACCGACCTGGCCCTGTCGTGTTTTGATGGTTCTGTTGCAAAGGAACTCGGCGATGAGCATGGAGAGCTTTGGAACGTCTTTGTCTCTGCGCTTCGGGCAACTTTCGCGCCAGGTGGGTTTGAAAAAGAAGCTTCCAGTCCTTTCCTTCACTCACTTTGCAACAGGCGCTCCATCGACTTCGCGTGCAATCGTCTCACAGGCTCTTGGGCATGGTTTGTTCGCTGTTCTGACCTTGGAGCGAAAGATCTCCCTCTGCGATCTACTATTGGACCTTGGTGCTCAAAATGCGGACACGGTAAGCCTCGGGTAGTGCTCCTTAGTAAGGCTTGCTTATGAGAATTGTGACAGTATACGGCCTGCAAGCAGCTTCTGGCCAGTCTTGTGAAGGAGGTACCGTTGATTGTGCATATTCTGAACTCGCTTCAGCCTTCCAACGCTGGCGCCCCTCGTGCATCAAAACGGGCCAAGACTTCTTAGTGCGTGGATGCGTGCGCCCTGTGACCATAAAATAACACTATTTCTCGACAGTGCTTCTGAAGATGTTCTGCTGCGTCTCAGTCTCTTCGTTGAAGTTCTGGGAGCGCAATCGTTGCCAGGCTCACTGGATCTCATTTCCAATCTTTTGGAGACGCTCAACCGCGTGCTGCAGTCTGTATCATCCACACAGGCTGACGCCAGCTATATTGAGCAGCTGCTCATGTCCGCGATCGAAAATGCGGCTACTAAGATAGTGGTGAGTTTCGCTGTTTTTTCTTTCCCGTCTCGTCACAAAATGCACTCCAGGAGATGCCTAATCTCTCACCGAATGTCATACGACTGGACATCTTGGTGGAGCTCATACGTGGTGCGTTTAATTTATTCTGGACATGCGAGTTTGAAGCTTAACGCAACGTACAGTCGCGGACAATCCTCAAACTTTCCATCAAGCCTTGCTCCTCATGGCGAACCTCGCTCGTTTAGCACCCGACTCTGTGCTCCACAACGTCATGCCAGTCTTCACGTTCATGGGTTCAAATGTCTTCCACCGGGATGACACGTACAGCTTCAAAGTGGTGCAACAGGTAGGCCTCCATCCCTGTCGCACACTACATATGTACTGATATTTATATCTCTCTCAGACTGTTGATAGCATCGTTCCTGTCATGGTTTCATCACTCAAGCGCACGCACACTCAGCCTTTGGACTTGTACATTGGCTCTAAGGATTTTTTGAAGGTGTTCACGGACGCCGCAAACCACATTCCGCGCCATCGCCGGGCAAAGTATGTCTTTTACGTCTCATCATTGGATCTTCTTTGCTTAATGATCCTAGCTTCTTCACGCATCTTATCAACGTCTTGGGCTATGAGGATTTCCTTCCGCCGGTTTGCATGCTTCTTGTTGAGAAAGTCGCGAACCGAGTGGTTAGACAGACTCCAGAGGACGTCCAGAGTTCCTTCTCCCTTCCCTCTTCTATCCTTCACTACACAACGCCTTCTCTGCAAATTCGCGTGCGGCTCCTTTGTTTTCTTTTGATGAAATACTTATACTTAGCTTCTTGTGCAGACACTTACGAGTCTCCTGCGTGAAAGCAAGCGTCTTGCGGATCGTGTTGTTCATCCTGAGCTTGTCCAGCCACTGTTCCTGGACGTGATAACGTAAGTTTGAAAACTGACTGGCGTGTCTTCTTTTAACTTTTCTATAGGGATGAGGAACCGAAGACGGCGTCTTCAACGGCTCTTCGACGTCGCGCTCAGGCCCTTCTCATGTTTGTGGGACATGCGTTGAAACCTTCTGCACCAGGTTCTACCGCCTCTGAGGAGGATCTGAGTCGCCTCGTCGCAGCTCTCATCTCCTTAGCAACATTGCAAGGGGCGAGCACTGACACAAAGGTCGATGAGATCTGCCTGGCTGCTCGCGCCTCATTGAACAGAGCATTGGGAGTCATGGCGGCTTCTGACTTCGTTGCCGGAGTTCTATCGATGGTTGAATCTGGCGATGTACAGGTGAGAGCTAGTTTCCTCAGAATGCCTGACATATTGCTAATGCTCATGGTCCTCATAGGTTCAAAGCGGTGCTCTGGAGCTCCTCAGTGAACGCCTGCCTCAGGTTGCAGAGAAAACGCGTCTGGCTATCGTTTCTACTATCACAAAGATCATCGGCGCCATCCGCGGCTTGCTTTCTTCGCAACCCAGCGAAGCACTTTC
Organism: Asterophora parasitica; assembly: GCA_018282005.1. NCBI lineage: Eukaryota > Fungi > Basidiomycota > Agaricomycetes > Agaricales > Lyophyllaceae > Asterophora > Asterophora parasitica. The sequence goes on from JABCKV010000076.1 coordinate 43,904, forward strand.
AGTGGCGTCCTTCAAGGCACTAAGATCAATTGGCCGCACCTTGTGCCCGGGTGAAGAATCTTCCCTTACGGAGACTATTCCCTTGATCCTTGCATCGATCAAAGGACGTACGGGCGCCGCCGCCGCGATGTCCGCCTTGTCACCTCTCCCGTACGCCCGTTGTTCGTTTTCTCTTCGTTTTCACGGTCTGAGCACAGCCACAAAGAGCGAAAATTGGGCCCCGTATTATTCCATACTTCCGCGAGATCATCTCCGCAAGTGTGACAATTCTTCGTGAAGGAGGTACAGGTATGTGTCCGTCATCCTCGGCATGATCATGCCCCTCATTGACTGAGCTATTAGCGATTCTGGACGACACTTATCCTGTCCTGCATGGTCTCCTTTCATCAATCCCGACCTTTTGGGGTGCTACTGAAATTTCTCAGGTCGCCACGCTTTGCGTCGACCATTGCGCCTCGCCGTCGAATTCGCCGTCGCCTGCCATTCTGAGCCTGACGAAGGCAATCGCCAAACGAGCTCCCTCGAATGTTCTTCTTCCGGCATTGATTGATCTGTGGACCTCTTTCGATGGATCCCCGAGAATAGTACTGCTCCATTCTCTTTATATGTGCGTTGTCACTGACATCCCTATAGGAGCGCTTCGTTGCATATTTCGACCTGCTTGCCAGGGCTCTGCGCAGCGCAGCTCGACCCGCCGTGTTGGAGCAACTGCGACCTCTCTTCAGAGTCTTCTTGGAGTCGTTCGATGTTGCCAAGGACGTGGATGTCGATGTGAGTAATGTGCATATTTCTACCGACATTCCAGCCTGACATCACAAAGACGAAGGCGCACACTATTCTTGCTTTCCAGGAACTAGTCGTTAAATTGAACGAGGCTGCCTTCCGGCCTTTGTTCCGTCGTCTGTACGATTGGGCGTTCGCCAGTACTCCTGGTATCCTGTTTCATTCAACCTTTTCTCAATTAGTTCTGACGAGTGTGCACACAGATACTCCTGGCAGGAAAATCACCTTCTGTCACATCTATGTAGCGCTTTTGGACTTCTTCAAAGTAGGGTTGTTGTGGACACTATGAACGGATAACACTAACAGCGGTTCCAGGGACTGATGACTCCATACATGTCCTTCTTGTTGACGCCCTTCATTGAAAGCCTTAACGCATTTGGTGCGGGCACTGCTGACGATCGAGGGTTGTGGGCTGGTGTAATTGAAGCCTTCACAAAGAGCTTGACATATGACGATGGAGGTACGAAATACCATTGCCACCCGCTCGCGTATATCTTCCGACATCTCTGCAGCTTTCTGGCGCGATGACAAGCTGCGACAGCTTGCTTCTCCGTTGATTCTACAGGTTCCGGTCTGTGTCAGGTCGAACACGGCGGAGGCCAAATCGTCCCTCCAAGACTGTCTTATTGCGCTGGTGGACAGTGCGACGGACGACATGCTCCTCAAATCAATCAACCTTGATATCCTCATGCATACTCGTTCGGAGGACGTCAGGCTGCGTCTACTGGCCCTGACGTGCTCTGAGAAGCTGTGGAAAACACACGGCGGCAAGCTTTTAGGTGAGTGCCTGTTAAACGTGCTTCAAGTACGTATATGTAATCATCCGAAAACAAAAACAGGTTTCGTGGCTGAAACGACGACTTTCATTGCGGAATGTACGGAAGACGAAAACGATATGGTCGTAAGGGAGTCCTTCAGGTTGAAAGATGCGGTGGAAAGCGTAGCAGGAAACATAGATGGGTTATGAAATAGATAGATAGCGATGTAAGCCGATAATATTAGTGCGGGTATACTATTCCGAAATGGATTCACGACTGGCGTCTCCTTCCAGGAGAGCTTGCTCAATAGCCATACATTGAGAGATAAGTTGAACGATTACAGGTCGACCACATGCGTTGTTGATGAAGGGAGTCTGGAATGACATGAGAACAACTAGTGGAAGGTCAACTGCAGGAGGCGCACCTTTTTCAACTCGCTGGGAGTCGGGCGAGATGAAGGGGGTTCAGAACACAGGCGCAAGAAATCATGGTACGCGGGTGAGTACAGTTGTGGATTGGTCAATGATGGCCACCGATCGCCAAACTGCTGCGTTTCAGCAAACGGAGGTTCAGATTCGGCCATCTCCCAGATAGTGGCTCCCAGGGACCAAACGTCCACTTGAAGTGCATTATAGGGCGGGCTAGGTAAACAGTGGAGTATTAGCATGAAGAGAATCACAAATTCTGGCCTTTTGACTTACGATCGCACTTCCGGTGCCTGCCAGTAAGCCACGCCAGCAGGCTCTGAACGCATCGGCGATTCTCGTGTGACCTGCACAGCATTAGAAAAGTCGGCTGTAGAAGCTCAGAGGTCAGTCTTATCTGAACGGGTATTGACATGGAAAGCACTGACTAAGCTTTAATATCCCAGTGCTGTTGAGAAGCAGATTGTCTGAACGGACATCGCGATGAGCGATGCGCTGGGTTTGCAGGTAATCCAATGCCTGCAACACCTAGAAGAAAGGTGAAGTGGTATTAGTCAAGCTCATCGTGAGGTACCGAAATCACGTACGTCGCTCACGAATCTTGCAATCGTCCGATCCTGCAACACAAGCCCCTGTCCAACCAGTCCAATGATATCAGCAAGACTGCGCTCCATAAGCTCCATTCGAATCCACAGGGCGTCCTCGACCAAGTCGACATACACCGCATCCATCGACAGCACGTTATCATGCCACAGCCCTTTCATCAACGAAAGCTCCCGCTCCAAGTCGATCAATTTCGGAGAGCCGGATGGGAGAATCGCCACGCTCTTAATAGCAACCAGTGTGGTACGTCCGTTCGCAAGATCATCGTCATCATGGGCCTTCACAAGTGGCGGAAGCCTCAACCGGTTGATGTTCTTGTCCGTGAGACGTGCAGCGAACACCGAACCACTCTCGCCCTCCGCAATTTCTTGCAGGTCTAAGTAGAATTCGCGAGGATCAACAGTTTCGTCGATGAATTCCTCCAATGGGGCGACGACTTCTGAGAGCCAGCCGCGGTATCGCTGGAAAGGCGATAGCGGTGTCAGACCTGAAGATGATACAGGGGGTGTTGGTTCTGGGGAGGGCGAGTCACCGCTGATGATGATCCTGGGCCGTTGCGTTGACGAGCCTGTAGTCATGCGCATCTCCTCGCTCTGGTAGCCGTCATCCTCTTCTTCATCGTCCTCATATTCCTCCTCGTATTCTTTGATACCACCAAACGTATCTGTGGTCGAGACCAGCAGTTTATGATTGGGACTCGGGGAGAATGCCATCTTGGATGGATTGGGCGAGGGTGTAGAGTCGAGATAGTACATTAACGAGGAGTCCAGTCCAGGGTCCGTTGTCGGTGTCTGCTGTTCCGTCGAACTCGAGGATCCAGACCCAGAGGCCGAGCTTTCCTCGCTCCCAAAAGTCGAGCTCAATGGTGAAGGTGGGTTTCTGGCGTCGCCGTTGGCCGGCGGTGATGACCGCGCTGAACCCTGTCTCATCCTCTCCCGGTCCGCCTCTCTTCCCCTACCCGTCATTTTGGTGTTGTCGACAACGTACGCCCCAGCCCTCCTAATGATTGACACGTTCCTCACAATCGTCGCAGGTTCAGCAAGCCCCATGACAGTTGAGGTGCTGCTCCTGCTGGAATCCCTATTCGACCCGCGATCTTTGCCCTCCTCGTCGGCACTTAGAAGCCCCTCTTCTCGTGGGAATGTTATCGAGTCGGCTCCTCGACGATTTGGGGGGCTGAGGCGCGGCGTCGGCGAGTACGCTTCCAGCGTGGCGCTGTGATCCGACGCATACTGGTCAGAGATCATCCCACCAAGCTCATTCCAGAGTGGATCGGACCGGGAACTTGACGTGATAGGGAGTGCTCCGGGGTCGTCCCAAGAAGTGGCGGCTGGGTCGTAGCGGGCAGTAGACGCTGGTTCCACATACGACGATGACGGCGCATCGCCGTCGTCGTCCTCCGAACTAAGCTGTCGACCTTCGCTGCTGTTTTTGCGCAGATTGAGGGGTGCAATCGGCCGCGTTGGAGGTGGCTGCCTCTTCGTCTTGTCCTCCATTTTGGTAAGCGGTGAAATCTTTGCCGCCGCCTCAGCTCGTGCATAATAGGTGGAATTTGAAGCCGCGGGGAAAGCGCTGCTACTCAAGCCTGTGCCATTCCGTTGTGATGAGAGCCTAAGCTCTTGTGCCACTGCAAAGGTAGATGTGCTCGGAGTCAAATCTGCGCTTGCAGTGGATATGCCAGATAACAACGCATCCCCCCATGATGAGAGATCGCCGCTGTCCTTTGACTTGTGCAGCGAAAGGCGAGGAGGAAGGGTGGTTAGACGCTTAGAACGACTATCTGCCCGCGGTCGTGTGATGGGTTCTGGAGGCGTGTCGTTTTGACTAGAAGAAAATTCGGATATTGATGTGGACGATGTAGTGCGTTCGTGAGTGGTGTCTGTGCTGGCGCGGGGACGCTGGTGTCTCTGTGGCGTTGTGTCCGGCGTAGCACTTGGCGAAGAGGTGCCAGTATTAGCACGCGAACGTGGCGTAGAATGGACACTGGAGGCATGATCAGAAGAAGGCGGGCCTTTCCGATCAGGTGGGTAATTGTTTCCGTTGCCATTCGGTGGGATGTGGTAGTGTGTGTAGGATGGGGGAGGGGAGTTTAAAGGCACTTCGTTAGTGATGTGATATGTACGTCTTGGTGGGGTACTTGGCTGGGTCCTCTCTGAAGGGGACGCAGTTCCACTCGAGGAGAGCGCCGCATCTTGCACAAAGCTGTTGACGCTCGTGCTAGTAGCATGCGAGTTTGCCGAATTGGAGATTGAGTGAGACGAAGAGTGGAAGGATGAGGAAGGGTGATGGTGATGGATGGACGATTGATCCGAGAACTGGCGTTGAGGAGATCTATTGAGACCCGGGGCTGGTACGATGCCTAGTGGCGGATGGGGCAATGGCGGCGGTGAATGAGCTTCTCGACTGGTCCTTAAGGAAGCTTCGGAGTACTGTCGTGGAAGTGAGGTCGAACGAGGCGTAGGATGGGTCAAGATTGGAGGATTGGATACCGAATACGCAGGGGAGTCAGGGCGGTCGGTAAAGAGATATTGAGACCCTGGTGAACGAGACCCCGTTGCCCGCCGTCTATGAAGATCCGCAATTTCATCGGGGGAGAACCCTGCTTTCGCAAGCGAAGTCGTCCACGACGGTGGAAGGCTAGTTAACCTGAGCGTAGAGGTTAGCGCACATAAACTACCGTCTCGCGTGACTTCGACACACCCTTCATCAACATGTATATTGTGCTGAAAACGGAGGATGAGCCTTACGTATTAACGATGAAGCAGGACTGAAGACTTACCTGAAAGTTCCAAGGCATAGAAATGCCTTCGTCTTCAGATGGGGGGGCTTCCGAACCGGCCGGACTCTTTGATGACGCACCCTTGGGGCTCCGCCTGACAAATTTGAAGAATCCAGAGCCCTTGGATTTCTTCCGTTGCAATTGAGCAGGAGGGGCCAGGTCTGCAGGTGAGAAAGATCTCGCAGATGTGGCACTAGAGACCAAAGATACGGAGGATTGATTCATATGCATGTCGGGCCGCAAACGCTGCGAGTGAGGCGAAAGGGGGCTACCAGGAATCGAGAGTGAGTCGTGCGAGAGGGATACAAGAGACTTGTTGGTCTGGATGAAGTAGAGGTCTTTGGGGGGCAAAGGTGGGGGTTTCGGCTCCTTGTCCTTCGTCGAAAATTTGAACGCCTTCAAACTGGTGGAAAAGCGAGAAGATTTGGGGTTCGAGTGTGAGGTTGAAGACGTGCTGCTGCTGGCCATATTTTTTCAGGAAATAAAGCACAGCTGCATGAGGAGGTCTCCCCGGTACAAGAAGAGTTGAAGGCTTGACAAGTAGTAACCTGCTGATGGCAGTGTATTATCCAGATTCAACGCCCGTAGCAACCTAGAATTTCCGATACAGGCTCCTCGTCGCAGGTAGGTGGCCTAATGGTCGTCGCTGGTCGTGGTCGTTGTCGTGGTCGTTGTCGTGGTCGGCGAGCAGGTTCAGCGGGTGAACGAAGCCTATTTGGGCATGTTTGTCTGCCCCTTCGCGGCCACGTGCTTCAGAAAGATCGGCACTCGGAGTCGAAGGTCAGCTGAGCCTCAGCTTGGACAGTCACTACTAGTAAGTACTTACTAGTATCACCTCAGCGTCGACCCCTGTTACCATACGTAGGTCTTCCGGCTGCGGTTTTGGGCTTGTATCCTCAGTCTATAGGTAGATATCAGGATATCATCTCATGTGTTGCTATCTGTGCGTTCTACGTAAACTATATCCCAATCTCTAGGCTCTTAGGTCGATGTCCGAGCCAAATCATGCCAGTTTTCATGTTCCTTACTACTAAATTGACCCTCGAAGTCCCACCTAGCTCTCTTTTCCAATACTCGAATTTACTCTTGCGTCACATTTTCGCTCAAGCACTCATGGGGTTCCAGAAGACCGGGAAATTGCAGCGATCGGTTTGGTACCTCAACCGAATATACCCCCGGAGCATAGAACCCATCCACAATTTGGACATCAACGTTGAAAGGGCCTGCATCCATCTAAACCAAGCATGAAGCTGGCCTTTTACTGAAAATCATAAGCCGAAGGTTGTAGCATGTTGTCCTCAGGCTGGACCCACGCTGGACCTGTGTATAGCGTATAGTGTGTGTTTCGCACTATCATAATTTACCGCCACAATTTCTCACAAACCCACTTTAAATCCTCACCTTCGCAGCCTCGGTCAAATTTCCCTGCAGTTAACTTTGGCTCTCACCTTGCCCGTTTGAGATCATGAAGACCGCTCTAATCATATTGGTCTGACGCCGCAAGGGCACGTCTCATCATACTCTTCCATGCACTAACCATTCCAACACGAGTTCTCGATGAGTGTTCGCTCTTTGCTTCAAACTCACGGCCCATTCGCCCTGAATGTAAGTTCGTCTTGCCTCAATCCCGTTTTGCCTTCTTTCTCAAAGCGCCCAAATATTCCTCTACCAAATCTCGAGAATTTATTCTCCATGAGGACCAGCCGATCGAGTTCCTTTGGAGGTGCCCCAATTCCTTCACCGAGCCATCACCGAGCTCTGGATCGCCACCCATGCCGTACAACCATTAAATTTAGAAAAGATGCATGGCAGAAATATATCGCCTTTCCCGAAATCGACAACCCCATGCCGCCGCCTCCACCACAATGCCCAGTGCCTGTAGCGGCTTCACAAAGGCGGCGCCAATGCATCATCCTCCCAAGCGCTCGTCATCAATCAAACCTAACTTCGGCCCTAGCTTCACTTTCAACCCCCGCCCCTTCAAGGGCAGAATCAAGGCTTTTACACACTCCCGATTCCCTCCAAGCGCAGTACAAGAGGCACGAAGGAGCACATCAATTGGAGGAGCCTGGCTGCGGCGTACGCCAAGTGCAGCTGTTGACTAGCGACGAAAGTAGCAAAGGAGTGGAGAGGGTGGCGTCCACTGCGGAGGAGCTGTCTGAGTTGGAAAGGCAGCCTCCAGGCGCCTCGTGCGTGCAAGGGCTATGCAGACGCGTGGCGGCGGCGGCCTGGGCAAGGCTGCATACTAGCTTGGGTGAGCAAATTATTCAATGTACGATTAGCGCTTCCGCCATGCGGCCGCAGCGACGAATTTCGAAACTGAGCAGCACACTGGTACTCAAAAAACAGAAGAATTAATTTATCCGACCAGCCCCCGTTCCCATGTCAGTGTAGCGCTCATTGCATTCTCGATGCATAGAAATATTCAGGCTACGAGGCTTCAGTGGCGTCGGTAAACTATCCGGACGGACACAGTAGCGCCTTGAAGCTCGTGCCCAGGCCTCGCCGCATGACAACGGAGGCGGAATTTTGACCTCGCTAAATCCCAGAAATTTCTGGCGAGGCATGGCTGTTCTCCCGAGTGCCATGATTAACGACGTGGCTCACGAGTGATCCTTCTCCGCGGTGTGGTGGGCACGCTACGGAAGGAGACTGCGGTGAGTCAAGCTCCTCACATCGTGGCGCGCAAAGTTATAGTAGGAACCGCGTGTCTGAACTCTCAGCTTGTGGTAAACGATCATGGGCATATCGTCTGTAAATATGCGTCCATAGAGGACGGGATCAAGCCGCCCGTCTCCTCACATTTCTTTACGATGGAGCGCCAGTAAGTTGTCAAGCGGGCCAACGATCTTTAGCCTTCCGCGCCTGCGCATGATATGATCCCGTTCTCACCGCCGATACTACCATGCACTGGATGCTCTGATCAAATCAAGATCAAACTGAAATTAAATTCTCATTGCTTCAACACGGCATCTCATTTCCAGGATTATTCCCTGCACATTCCCTGCGGATCCAGAATGATTGTGCACTGTAAGTAGTAGTAAAAAAGTACACCGACCTGTCGGGTTCAACTTGGAGAGCCAGTACATATACTCGGAATGAGGTTTTTGGGCAAGTCATTTTTCTCATTGGCATATTATTCATTCCGGATCCGCGGACGAAATGGCATATTTCTACGTGTCTGTGTGTTTAAAAACAATCCTGATCGCCACCTGCGCTTGAATTTGCCTTCAGCACTGGCAGAAGTGGCGTTCAAGTCTGGAGCGATCGCTTTGACTAGGCTCTCGAGTCGGTGACATCTCCAATTTAGCATACGTGGGCCAGGGTCAGCCTAGAGGGACGCCTCTAGGCTGCATACTGTCCGATGACTCGAGCTCACAAACAATGCGGCGTGCGCGCTGGGATTTTTTACATTTGTAAGTAGGTTCCCTGCACACTCCTCAGGGCGACCATGGTCCTTTGGGCTTCACATGCCATGGGGCTCAACGTTCATCATTCTCAAGAAAGATGAGAAGCAAGATTCATTAGTGATGCGAGGACGTGCCTAGAAGAAACTGTATACACTAGACTGGGCACGACGGCCCATAAAAATCCTTGTACAAACCCAGCGCAAGCCGGACAAAAGAACGTGACGACCAATGGCAACCCCGCAAAAAAACCCCAACAAGATGAGGGACATTCTTCGAAGCAAGACCTCCAAGATGCCCCAAACCTGCCTGTCAGGGTTGCCTTTCCAGTAGGTCCCTGAGGGGGCGCACTTGAAAGTTGACAGCCGCGGTGAATTTGACGTGGGTTCAGACACTGCACCTTTCCCCATCCACTCGATCGACCGTAGAGGCGAATTAAGCTCCTTAATAGCGCCCTATTGCAGCGCAGGAGTTACCACACTGGGACAATGGAGCCTGTCAGAGAAAAGTCTCAGGCGAGGTACTCTGGCCCAAGGTAACGCACTTTGGGTCCATCAGCGTTTCTGGGCTCCATAGAGTCTCATAGAGGACAAGGTTCCTCGATAGGTGGGTCTTGGGTAACACGTGCTGCTAGTAAAAACCTTGAAACATATGTACTGACCTCTGGATTTTGACGTTTTCAGATGTACACGGACCAGTAGTATCAGGAAAGGTCAGCTTTTAATGCGACGTGCGTTCACAGAGGTAAACGACAGCATGCCGCGTGAGGGGTTAAATGAAAAGAGAAAGATAATGAACGGCGCGTACTTACGCATTGTGTCTCTTCGTTGGTTCATTTCATATCTTGGACAATGAGACTTGGGGCTAACCCCATCTTAACGCCATGGCTGGTGCATAACGTCGAGGAGAAAGTTGCAGAGTTGTGCGGGGCCGAGTGGTCTAGTCCTCTCGAAAATTTTCGACGGATTCACGCTGTCCGCGTGAAGCCTAGCTAAATGTCAAACTCCTTTAGCAAGTAAGCAGGCCGTTTCAAACCAAAAAAATATTAACCTTCCATTCGCAGAGATATACGCCAAGTGACGTCAACAGGTGCTTCCACGCGTGTTGTGAGTGCCTTCCACTGTGTTTTCGCCATGCATTCCACGGTGCAAAGGGCGGATTTCAACTGATTATCACCGAGAAAGGTGATCGAAAGCCTAAATGCTGAGATGTGCTTCGATGTGTTATAGATCTAGGGCAGCAAGTGTGAACAAAGTATCGCTGTTGTTAATATCCACGCGTCAGAAATGCTCTTCATTTCGGACCTAAATGTATCGGAGGTGGTCTCGCACCACAACAGGAGGTCGATTCTCGAAGAACAGCGATATCGTGTAGCAGGGTTAACGTTTACGCGTGAGTCGAGGTGCATGTTTTACGATGAGTGTGGTTAAGTTGGCGTTGTGGTTGAAAACGACAGATCCGCGTAACCCGGCAAGCCGATGTCGCGCGAGCTTCAAGAGTGAGAGGTGTGCAGTGGTATCCAAGGTAGTCATGTCTGACTCACAGAAGCTTACACGAGCTAAGAGCTTGACAAGTTCTCCGTCTGGTCTCGCTCCAGCGAGACCACTCAGATCCCGCGGCACGTCATATGCCTTCTGCGATTCCAGAAGCATGATTCGGAGAGTGAGCCGGCCTCCGAGTCAAGATCTTTTTCAAACGACGAGTGTTCGCAAGAATCGCAGCCGCAAACGCATGACAGATGTCGAAGCCAGGTCGAAAATCATCATCACGAGTTCGACGGCGAGCATGAAATGGCGTCAAGTGAGGCTCCGAATGGAGGTCCCTGTGAGGAGGGGCTCCACGAGTACGGGCCATCCCGACGCTTAAGTGTAAGGCAATCTTCAAAGCCATGTTTCAGGCCCATATCGATGGAAAACGGGTGAGTACTGGGAATATCCGAACGGGAGCGCGTCGCGGGCTTGAAAACGGATGAAATCAACGGGTCACAATTGTCACATTACGCGCCTTGCTGGTGGTCCCTTACCTCGTCTGTTGGCTTCTTGTTCCCTATTATTACACGCTCAAGAAACTCACGCGGCTGTAGTTAATTGACGGCCATGCAAGACGGCGAACTCGATAGTGACCGCTACCTACTAGACAATGGAGCTCCGAACTTGTCGAGACCAAACCACCCGCTGTCCGGGAGTCTCAGTTTCAGAACCTGCTGTCTATCATAAGTGACGAGTTCTGGCACCTATCCCGGTCATCAACCATAAGGATGGATGCCGTTTTCTGTTCTGGATCTTCTCTTCGTCATCCCGGCCATCTGGCATCGATTGTCAAACACACTCCGACTCCGATTGAGGCTCACAGGCGCACATCATTTCATATCCGCCTTAGTGACGAACACGGCGACCATACAGCGTTTATCGATGCGGCGACGACTGTCACGGACCGTGCTCTGTCTTGGGTCTATAAATCAAGTGGTCATGAATTCAACTCAAAGAAAATACCCTCATATCACGCCCAAAACCTGAACGATGCCCGCTTGTCTCTCTTGCAATTGCCTGGATGCAGATGTTGAACACTATCTTATCCGCTGCGGCTGCCCCAGTGATAGTGATGTTGACCATCCCATGCATCCCATGCGCGACGCATTCCACCGAGTTTGGTGCTCGCAGTGCCGCGTCTTCTGCTGCGAGCCTCCCTACTGCCCTGCAGTCCTCTGCACGACACGTTTTGGGTACCTCAACACCATATGCCCATGGTTGACGAAACCACTCTCCGCTTGCGTTACCTGTACGTGTCTGCTGTTCCTCATGTTTGCACCCACATTGACTCACGACCACGTAGACCTTCTCGTTAAGATGGACCGACTTGTGCTGTGCAAGCCCTCGCATGGCTGGGGACGGACGTAATACTCGACATTACCCTCTCAAAATGGCCAGCGACGTCTCTCCAGATAGGCTGGTGGTGAACTGGGCACCCTACCAGTATCTTTCACCCCTCCTGCCAGCTCTTTCGAGAGGTGGGCATGGATCGCAGGTTTTAGCCTCGGATTTCAAATATCCCACCCTTGACCTACCTACTACCCCTTCACTTCCGAACGATCGCCTGATTGCGTCATTTTGACTACCTCTCCAGACCCCGACCCCCCGTGTGCCATGTACGAAGCTTGCCACTTATGAAGCGCAGTATTTCACTAGCATGCCCCATGTTGACCTTGACTGTGATGACGACAGGATTCAGGGACTGTTACGATAACTACCCCGCTCTAATGTATGATACCTTACTTGCGCCTCAATCTTGGCTTTGGGAATTCAACGGGTGCGTGTAGCACTGCCACCTTGGTCGACGAAACGGAGTCCGGCAAGCCCAACCGCGTGCGCTCCCGCTCACCGAGCAAGGTTATTTTACAGCCTGTGATTGAATAAACATAAGCACTTCGAGAATTCTTGAACAGGAGCTGTCGACGTACCAAGTGATTTGAACAACGCATGGATTCTAATAATCGTTCGTCAGTGGAGGAAAACATAGAAGAGGGGACAGGATATACTCGGTCACAGGCTTTTTCAGATCGTTGGAAATCGTCTCCGTATTTGTTGCAAAGTCGTCGACTTTCAAACATAGCGCGAAAACATATGCAAGAAGCTTCGTTTGGGTCGTAGATGTCGTTACATGTCTGAAAGGACACAGCTGGTGAGGAGAGGGTGCGAAAAACAAGTTGGGGTACGGACTTTGTAGATCCACGGGAAGTCTCAGTGAAGCGGGCGAGCAGGCCATCCACCACGACACCAGGTAGCCCAGGTAGCTTTTCAGTAACTTCGTCTCGAGTAAGCCCCTTTTTATCGCGCTCTGTGGCGCGCTGGAAAGCAAGCATCATCGAGACATATAGCACAATTTTGCTACATCACAAAATTTAGTTTACCGGAGAGAAGGAGCATCGAGTATACAACTCACAGGTTTTTCTTCCTCTTTTTCGGCGACTCGGACTCGTCACTCTGCTTCTTGATCTGGTTGAAGAGCCATGTCCCCCATTTGTGAGGCAAAAGCGCCATCTTTTCCTTGTAACCCTCGACTTGGTCAAATGCGCTAACGGAGAGGGCTTTCCATTCCACTTCCGGGATGATGCTGTGTAAAGGATAGATATCTTCAGGGTCCACCGCGGTCGCGTCGAACGGCGGAATGAGTCTGTTCTTATCCGCCTCCTCCTTGGCCTCCTCTATGAGGACGGACGAAATGGTCTTGAGAGGATCTTCTTTATACCACTGGAAGGAAACACGCACCTGCAGTCATAAGTCCGACCGCACCCTTGTCAATACCCTGCTGCAAGTGGTCCATGACGCCCTGCATTGCCCTGACGTCCACCTTGTTGCGCTCCTGCGCCCGAATATTGGCCTTGGCCTTCTTCGTCCCAAACGTTTCCCCGAGAGCGGTTTTGGCCAGTAGATACTCTTGCTGTGTAGGTGCGGCGGACGCGGGGATGCTCTTCAAGGCTTTCACGGTCCTCGTCAGAATATATGGTGATTTTGGTGTTGGCAGGACGCTCAGCGCGCCGGTGCGCTTGTTGTGTATCGCGACAAGATATCTGAAGATAAAGGAATTACTTATAGGCATTTATTCATGAGGAATAGGCCATTCGACGCACCGACATCCAGAGCTGGCGACCACCCGACTTTCAGCTTCGTTTGAGATGAATTCCACATTTTCTGTCTCCCCGACTACCAGAAGGTCCTGTTCATCGAGTTTCCCGTCCTTTTCAGTTTCATTCCCGTCCTTTTTAGCTTTTTTCTTCGCATAGCACTGGAAGGCGGTCGATGGCGGCGGCTGGAGTGACGGATAACTCACTATCCAGTTGGATATTGGTTTTCAGTTCTTCAGAAATTGAGGATCGCGAACGTACCGAGGAGAGGCCCAACGGCACCTGGCGTCGGTGTAGATAGTTTCAAGATCACACCGTCCGAGGATATCGAATCGCGTTTTCGCTTTTTAGACGCAGATTTGGCCGTCGGCATGATTTCAGGCAAAATTGAACCTTCCAGCTGTTATGTGCACCGTCCTCGAGGGAACAGGGAATGTGGCCAGTTTCAGTGGTGAAACGAAGAAAGAAATTTATTAATGTTGGGTGACATGTTTGTGGCTTTTCGTGAGCCATGTGCATTGGCGCTCACGCCTGACTGCCGCCCAGCGCCCTCTACTCCTGCTATCTGAATTATTCCCCTCGTTTATCTTCTTTGCTTTTTAGAGACTATAGGACTTCACCGCGCCGAGGCAGCTCAGGGCAGCTCGCGTCGCGTAATCTGCATAACTCAGTCAGTCAAACATCTCCTGGTGGTCGACACTCTTGAACTCTTGCGTTAGGAGACTATCTATATACAGGCATGTCCAGCCGGTGGGAAGTCAAGGAGGAGGAGGAGGAAACAAGGAGCCCATCATCAGGAAGTTCAAGGGACCCTCAGAACCGTGCAAGTTTCCCATTACATCCACCATCACCAAGCATGGCCGACCAAGTCAAGGTGGAGGATGCACTTAAGAGGGAGAAGCGTCTGTCGCCATCTCTTCTCCACGACACCGACGTCAAGGAGGACCTAAAGTTGGAGCACGAACCTTGGCCGTCGCAGTCGCAGTCGCCGACTCTGAATGACGAACTCACACCAACAAAACTCAAGAGGTCACCTACACCTACGCCTCCCCCTTCCACGACGAATGGGACAGAATCCATGTCGTCGACGCCTCCGCCTATACCTACTCCAACGACAGGCTCGAAGAAGTCTCAGGCGTCAGCTGTGCAGCTCATCGGTGACCTTCCGATTGCACGGGAGGACGCACTTGCAACCTTTAATGAGATTGAGCAGAATAACTATCAATTCAAGTCGCTGGGACGCTCGAGAGAGGCGTTGGAGAGCATGACATGCGACTGTACTTTTAACCCTAGTCAGTGTTCCACCTTTTCGAGTTGCCAGCGCTCTATGGCATCCCCTGACACAAAAAATCTGAATATCAAAATTTCGCCTTCCAACAGGACAAGATGACCCAGATGACGCTTGTGGGGCAAATTCTGACTGTATCAACCGACTAACTCAGGTTGAGTGCCTCCCCGATGACTGCCGCTGTGGACCTTACTGCCAGAACCAACGGTGAGCATAGTATTACGTATGCTAGGAGACGCAGCCCATTGATGCTCTTTTCAGATTCCAAAACCGCCAGTACTCTGATATCGAGATCGTTCAGACGGAGATGAAGGGCTTCGGGTTGCGGGCTGAGTGTGATTTGCCCAAGTACGTTTAGTTTTTTTCCCCTTCTTTTTGATACAACTCCTGACATCGGCGCAGGGATTCCTTCATCTACGAATATGTAGGCGACGTGGTCAATCCAAACTCTTTTAAGAAGCGTATGCGCGACTATGCGTTGGAGGGGATCCAACACTTCTATTTCATGATGTTGCAGAAGGACGAGGTGCGTATCCTTTGGACTGGTGCTGGTGACTCTACTGATACCTCGTGTTCTTCCTTGTAGTTCATCGACGCAACCAAGAGCGGTGGCATTGGCCGCTTTGCCAACCATAGCTGCAGACCCAACTGTTATGTCGCCAAATGGACTGTCGGGCATCATGTTCGAATGGGCATCTTTGCCAAGCGCAACATCAAGAGGCACGAAGAGTTGACCTTCAACTATAACGTTGACAGATATGGGTGTGTTGAACACCTCTTTTCGTTTTCTTACGAGACTTGATGCCATCGTCATAGCCATCAGGCCCAGACGTGTTACTGTGGCGAAGACAATTGCGTTGGTTTCATTGGAGGCAAGACGCAGACAGATGTCGTGACGATGGATGATCTTTATCTCGATGGTACGCCACTCGTGCTCTTATTGCCGGTCTCAGAAAGCTGATTTTCATCCAGCACTGGGAATTACGGACGAAGCGGACCTGATGGAACTCAAAGGAAGCAAGAAGAAGAAGGGGAAGAAAATCGACGACCCAGACTTTATGGTAGGCTCGTCCGTCCACTATGTTGACAGCGAAATAGTTAAACCTGGCCAGCCGACGATGCATGCTATCGTGGAGAAGGAGGTTCCGAAAGTTGTTCAAGCTATACGGCAGACTCAAAGCCGCAAGGTGTTGTACAAGCTGCTCACGCGTGTCAAGGTAGGCGCTGCTCTCCGACTAGGCGCGATCATCTCTAAATGACTGAAACACCAGATGACCGAGGACCAAGCTGCGCTCCGGCAAATCATGCGGCTGCGTGGGTACAGTCTAATGACGAACATCCTGGACGATCACAGTACGGATACCGAGCTCATTCCGCTGGTGCGTCTGGACAGAGTTATCACCTTTCAACTCTCACCCATCTATTGCGCATCGTAGGCTCTCGAATGCATGACAACGTGGCCGTTGATGAACCGCAATAAGGTCGAGGATTCGCGCGTAATTGTGTCTGTCAAAGCTATCGCGGACTTGGAAGATTCCCCATGCAAGGATCTCGCGCAAACGGTATTTGACTAAGTTCTTTAACATGCTATCGTTCTCAATCTTCGTATGTACTTAGCTCGTCGATCACTGGCAATCGCTACCTCTGTATAATCGAATACCCAAGCGCGTGAAAAAGGTACGTTCACCCAACCCATGATTCACTTCCCAAGCTCATCCTGAATATAGGACGGTGAGGGGAGTGACGGTGGAGCTTCGCCCCGCTATAACAGTGACGACGACGACGACGGTGATCGTCCTTCGAAACGGTCAAAACCCGATTATCCTTTTAGCGCTTCCAATATGCCCATGGAGCTCGTAACCGCCGGGAAAGCGTGGATTCAACCCAGGTATCTGTCTGGGAATAGAGGGGTTTGGGACATGGGATCAAAACCGAGGCCGAAGCCGCCACCACTGCCAACAATGCCAATGCAACGAAAATCTGAACTTCGTCTGGGCAAGAGCGAATTCTCACGCGACTCCATCCGAGCGGTCATTGAGGCAGCGGCGGAGGCTGAAGCCGCTAGGGCGGCGGAAGAAGCGGCGGCAGCGGCAGCGGCGGAGGCGGCTTTGTTGGCCAAAGCAGAGGCCAAGGCAGCTGCGATCGCCAATGGCACCTACCGCAAGAAGTCAAAGCCTCCGAAAAAGACCCATACCGACGAGGAGAAGAATGCGAACAAGGAGAAGAGGCTCTTAAAGCTTGTGGGTGCCGTCGTGGTGAAATGCATGTCGAAACATTCGAAAGCTTTAGACCACGACATGTTCAAGAAGCATGCAAAGGAGGTGCATTATCATTGCAACGCCTCTTACTTCTGCGACTCATATTTTCTCGCAGCTCACCCAGATCATTGCCGACAAGGAGAAAAAGTCTTCTAGCTACAAGGAGGGGAGACTTGACAAGCTCTCGGACGAAAAGGTCGTGAAGATCAAGAAATTCGCCAAGGAGTACATAGCCAAGATTCTGCGGAAACTAGAGAAATCTGCCGGCAAACGAGAGCGACCAATTTCTTCGTCCACCTCAATACAAGGAACATCTTCTACTTTTCAGGATACGCCAAATTCTGCAGCGGGCCGTGACGTGGTGATGGCGGACCTCGACGCTGGCTCTGGGACCGATGACGAGGAAGACGCCGATGAAGATGATGTCGACAGAGGGGAGGGGTCTGCTTCGAGGAGTCCTCGGGAAGAATCGTCTCCCGTCGAGCAGGGGCATGGGATGGACATGGATGTAGATGCGGCGAAGCAGGCCAATATACAACCGCCCTCGGATCCCCGCCGACGTCCCCCAGTGGATCCGCAGGACTCGGTGTTGGAGCCACAGCGGCTGAACGGTGTGTCACCGTCGACCCGCTGACGGGAGGGAAGTCCCGGTGTGATGTATTTTAATTCCGTTAATTTATGGGTGGACGCTCTGTGGTCTTTTGACTTTGATAGGTGACTGAGGGAGAGAGCATGGCGGATTACCTGACCATGTCAAGCCTCGTTAACTTTCGCTTGGATTCGGTCCATACCCTTAATTGGCGGCTAAACGAGGCCGTCGTGCATATTTTCGAACGACATACTACCCGGTCAAAAAAGACCTGGCAAGCATCGTGGCAACCTTCCAGCATGCATCCACCTGTCGATCAAGGAACGAGCGCACTTGTGGTTCAGCAACCTGCATATACTACCTGAACCCGCAACCTCCACCTCCAAATACCTCTTTTCCGTCAAAATATCATTATGTTTCGTCTTGGGACGTTGGGTACGTAAACACGCAGGGCGAACAAAAGCGCATTTTTCGGGGATGAAAAAGAACCGACGATGGGGCTCGAACCCACAACCTTTGCCTTAGGAAAGCAATGTACTACCATTGTACTACGACGGCTTGATGAATAGGGGGGCGGATATCGATTGGTGTGGACTTACCAGATGAGAGCGAGAGGACGGCAGGATCGTCGAGCGAACGGATTATTGTTGGGCATGATTTCCCTGGCGAGTTTGCTAAGAGGGTCTGCTCTCGACTCACAGCCCCAGCAGTCTCATGGAACTTGAAGTAAGTAGTGATGTACGTGGATTTCATTGAGGGCATCTGCGTATATATTGTGCACTATTTGAGATAGTAGATACATTACGAGGGTCAGATACAATACATTAGAATGTACTTGAGAACTATTTGGCTAGTGGGTATATTGATGAAGTCGTGGGCGTGGCGATTTCGTACATCATAGCCCGGCGGACGCTGCTGCTTAGTATGACCCGGCCCCCGTCCCAACGCCCCTGCGATTTCGTCCGAATCTACGGCCTGATCTCCGGGCCCCGAAGCAATGGCAGCAGAGGATATCATAGATAATGTCGAATATCGTTGTGAATACCTGAGATTTCGAACGCGGCCAACATTAAATCAATGTTTGCCTGTGGAATAATTCATGCTGTGTGTGGCCTACCGTCACAATTGCACCGACAATTATCATGATAACACTTCCAATTGCAGAGACTATGGAGCCTATGCAACCTCTAATTGAAGAGAATATTGCGCCCTTCAAAGGAAGGTCCAATGGTGGTTAATCACGCCCTGGTCTTGTAGTTGTTTTAGCCCGACATACCATGACTCAAAAATATCAAGGTTATTGTAAGAGGAGTATGAAGGAGTGGTAGCGGTATAAGATTCAGAATGTTCAATGTGGGCATGCCGCATCTATATAGCTCGGATTTATGCAATGACGCGCTCGGAGTATTCTGCGCATGACATCACATTCGTCACAGTCACGAACACGATCAGTGGTATCACGTGTTGCCGAAAAATGTGACTGAGTGACTACGTCGTTTTGCTTCCGTGTCACTGTCAAACTTGAAACTTCACCTGGAGTCCTGGACAGTCCTCATGCTCAAATCACTTGAGAAATCGTACTACATAACGCATGAAGCTTTTCCAACTTTTGGCCAAATTTACTATTATCAGGTTCGCATTTTCGCCCAGTTGCGGGACTTTGTGCGCTCTCCACTAGTCACCTAGCAGCGCTAGAGCACTGCAGCGCAATTCTCCATGCAAGCTCCTGCTTCTACCGTGGCGTCGGTGCTATAACGGAGCCAGCGAGAAAGAGCTGAGAAGTCAATCAACTGGGTTTTGTTCCTGCGGCTTATCTCAGTCTGCACGATCCAGATGACAGGCGTCGGCTTGCCCTTGTCCTAATTTTCGGCATTTCCGTCGATATCAATCTTCCATCCTCACCACAAGTAATTACGCCGATGTGTCCAATGAAGCCTTTGAAGTCATCATCGCTGGCGGTGGTGTATGAACTGATGGAACCTCATTATTTTTCATTGCTTGAGGACTACTATAATTTTAAACAGACCGCGGGGATGAGTTTAGCTGCACGTCTTTCTGATGATCCTACGATCACCGTGCTGGTGCTTGAGGCTGACGACAATACCATCGGTGACCCCAACATTGCAATTCCAGGCCAGTTTAGGCTGACCGTCGGTGACCGAAGTACGTTTGAACGTTCTCCATTGCCGTTGCCTGTAATTGACTGTCAGCTATACGGCAGTAAGATTGGTCATTTCACACGACCAAGCAATAACATTCAAACAATCGTGAAATCCTGTGGGCTCGGGGGAAGGGCCTAGGTCACTTTCATCTTTCATTACTGTTCACGCTTGAACTCGTCTCATCTTCATAGAATATAGGTAGCACTTCGTCCATCAACTTCTACGCATGGATTAAGCCTCCCGCTGGGGACATCGATGCGTTTGAAAAATTGGGCAATACAGGATGGAACTGGGAGGAATATGCCCATTACTCAAGAAAAGCGAGAGGTATGTCTTGTTGATCTACGTCGGATCGCACTAACGTTCGACCCTCTAGCTTTCATCCTCCGGCCAAGGAAAAAACTGATGTGTTTCCTCATACATACAATGCCGCCGTTCGAGGCAAATCAGGACCGATACAGTTCACCATTCCACCCCATGTGCACACCGTTGACGCAATTCTGCAAGAGACCTTCGTAAACATGGGGATTCCGGTGATTGATGATCCATACAACGGTGATGTGAGGCGTCTATGCTTTGAACGATGTTTTCGTTGACGGACGATCGACTTCTACTAGATCAACGGAACGTGGTTTGCGTCTGCAAACCTAGATTGCAATACATGGCCCCGCTCGTACTCGACCACGGCATACCTTTTGCCTGCTCAAGATCGGCCAAATCTTACGGTACGACTGCCACATGTGGCGATCAGGAACTAATCGCAAGCTGGGTGGAATTTATTCATCAAGGAACAAAGCATATCGTCAATGTACAGAAAGAGGTCGTCCTCAGTACAGGGTATGATATTGTGTTGGCCCGACTTTTCCGCTCAATATCGTTTGAAACAGCACAGTGAAGAACCCGCAAATTCGAGAGTCGGCCGTTGCGATCCACTTGTCAAGATTGGGGTTGACACAAAACTCGATCTTCCAGGTGTCGCGGAGAATCTACAGGAGCACGTCTTCTTCGGACTTTCGTACGAGTTGAGTACAGTCGTGAAGCATGAAACCCTCGACTTGCTCCAGGATCCAGAATATGCCAAGGAGGCCTTTCGAAAACAGTATGCCTCTATGAAGTTGCGAGTTGCTAATCCTGATTCACAGCGGCGAAGGGAAAGGTCTCCTTAGAACAGGGCTAACTTCCTTTACTTATTTCCCTTTATCGAGCGTCAAAGGACCCGGCGCTGTTTTTTTTTGGCGAAGAAACTGGGGAACGAGATCGAGAAATATAATACTACAACGCCGAGGTTTCCCTAGTCTTTTCTCTACTGCATGTTAGTCGATTTCTTCTTAGAGAATGTGTCTCTATGTCTAGATTCATCTCGCTCTTTACAGTCGCGCCCGCGCCAGGGAAGAAGTATGTGTCTCTTTTGGGGATACTCAACCACCCTCTGTCACGCGGAACTATTGTCAGTTCTTTCATGCACGTCGCCTTCCCCTTCACTCACTTCACGCCAACATCAGCAGGCCAAGTCTGATGATCCACGAGACGACCTTGAAATCGATCCTCACTTCTTCGAAAAAGAATCAGGTGCGAACAGCTTTTCAATGCCCACTTGCACTCCTCACCCTATCGTAGATCCAGGTATCCTGGTCGAGACCTTCAAGTATATTCGCCAGATGGCCGAAATCAAGTCTGGGATCGTCCAAGAGGTGGATCCTGGGCTCGACTGTACTACTGATGACGAAATACGAGGTCTACCTTCTTTTTTCCTGTAGAACGCTAGGTGTTGACTTGAAGGGTAGAATTTATCAAGAATGGATACCGCAGCGCCTGGCGTAAGGATTTATATCCAATTGCCACACAACGCCATCATTGAAGGTGCCTGGATAGATGGCGTCGGAACGTGTTCAATGCTATCAAGGGACAAACAGGGAGTCGTCGACCCATTCCTCAAGGTGCGAACAAAAAATGAATATCATTGAAGCTTGAAGACGGTTGATGTCACAAAATTGCAGGTGTATGGTACGGCCAACGTTCGCGTCGTCGATTTATCTATCATCCCACTTCACATCGCTGCGCACACGCAAGGTTAGTTTAATTAGTCCTCCTGTTTGTTATCCGACATTCTAATGCCGCTATAGCCACAGCGTATATGATCTCCGAAAAAGGTGTGTGTGGCGTCGAACTCCGCAGGGACGATCACTCAACGTTCGTGCTTTTCAGCGGCCGATATCATTCGTTCTTTCCATAACGCTATCTGACGAGTTTCTGTCGTATGTTTATGCGAATGGCGCATCAGATTACAACGAGTCGGTTTTGCGAGCTCATCATAGCTTTCAACCCTCGATATTATTATATGTCCTGGGGAAGGTTAAGGAGCCGACCTTGTAAGTACAGTATCAGAAAGGGTGCAATACTGTCAATCAATATAATAGCTCGCCTTCCAGCCCACCGGTAATCATGATGACCTCTCCCGTTATATGGCCAGACACACGAGGTGAAGAAATTATCACAACTTGGTTTGCGATGTCACTTGGCAAGCCAACCTTCTTCATCGGAGTCCTGACGGATCGCAAGATGTCAGCTTTATATACAAGCGAGATCTACAAATCACCCTCACGTCGCCATTGCACGGTACACTACGTCCGGATCCTTCAACGCCTCTTCAGCCATGGGCTATAAGTCGACGTAAATCCCTTGTTAAAAACCCTAGGGTCAATTAGGAAAGAATATCACCGTCTTAACCCAACCCGGCGCAATGCAGTTGACGCGACCTTTGGGCGCTATTTTGACGATTTCATTCTTGAGTGTCAGAGTGAAGCCGTACATCAGGGCTATGACTATCATTTGCGTGCCCAACATTGATTCATGCAACCACATACCGCTTTTCGAAGCCGAGTAATCTGCATGACCCGCCTCGCCTATCATAAGACATAAATCAGTTCCTGGGTACGAAGGTGGCGCATGTCATTTATTTTCGTACCAAATCTGCCAGAGCTGCTTCCGATGAAAAGAATTGAGGCATAGTCCTTCACGCTATCTGAAGCGCCCTGCAAGCCTTTCAAGAATTCCCTGCAGACTAGGAACGAGGAAGTCAGGTTGATGTCCAGTGTGGATCTCCACTGATCGAGTGACATCTGGACCACGGGCTGATCTTCAATAGGCCAAACACCATGGTTAACAATGATAATTTGGACGGTCCCAAACGACGCGGAAGCCTCAATAAAAAGCCGCGCCACGTCTCCCTCGAGAGTCAAGTTTGCCTGAAGAGCCTGTACTTTATCCGCGCCGTACCGCGCAATTAGGGGTTGTAGGGTCTGATTGTTTGAGTTATAGTGTGCGGTGACCTTCGCGCCCTGCTCTATAACAGAAAGAGTAAGATCGAGCAGCTTGAGCGGACGCTATATGCATTACGGAGGAACACATCAGCGGTTTCCAATCCGATACCTCCGCTCGCGCCTGTTAACCGCGTACGTTGAGTGCATCGATCCATTTTGGTGAATCGCAGACCGTACCCGTAACAATAACGTGCACGTTATTTAGCTCGAGGTCCATACTGTAATCGTGGGTGTTGGCGACTGGAAGGAAGTTCTGTCGAAGCCTACATCAGACTCTCGCGGCGGCCACGTGCCGCAGGCGCGCAATGATCGCGGCCGCCGGCGACGCAACGTCCACAAGGTCTGGAGTGTGGGCGCCGGACGCGACGCGATCCCTCACGAGTCATGCTCACAATCGAGTGCGGGCGCGACTGAATTCTGAGATGACTTCTGAACCGCCGCTCAAAAGGGCGATCCCATCGTATCATAGTCGCGGATATGCTCCTGCATCTACAGTCGTGTGACGCAAGTTGGACGGTGTAAACCTACTCTAGATCGTCAGAAATGCGTCCACCTTGGAAGATGCGGGTCAGGACTCAATATTACCAGTAAGCACTTACGCCGTTTGAAGCGTCGATGCAGGGCCGTATGTAGCACCTGACCAAACCCAATTCCCGCAATAAGTCGGAGAATGACATCGAAGAAGCAGGCTGCGTGTCGGACGTGAGAATGCTCCCTGATAAATGGCCACTGGCCAACCCCTTCAAGTTGAGGAGTAATGGTTATCATATGGCCGATAGGAAATCGCAATTCGTGATATCTGGCTACGAAACAAGGTGCGGAAGCTCGACACTTGCCGTGAACCACCTGACACCCGTATACAGCCACTACATCTAAACCTCCACATGTCTCTTCCACCGGCGGGCACGAACCAGGCATACTGCGATGTATCGGCACTGGAAGCAGGGCTAATCAGGCTTCCGCTTGCGCATTTCACCACAAGTGCCGCGCCCGAAGACGTCAGCATCGCCCCCTCGCTGGCTTTCCTCCTTCAGAACTCCACCACGCGCGACAAGTTCGTCTTCGATCTCGGGATACGCAAAGACTGGGAGAATCTTCCCCCCCGTACCCTCGAAATAATTAAAGCGTTGTGCGATGTAGACATCCCGCAGGACGTCGTCCAATCCCTTGCCAAAGGCGGCGCGTCGCCTTCCGACATCTCCACAGTATGCCTGTCCCACGTCCACTTTGATCATACCGGCGATCCATCGCTGTTCCCGGAGAGCACCTTTCTCGTCGGCGACGAATCGAGACACCTCAAGAGCGCCGTTTCTTCCGAGGACCCCGACCCTGTAGTTGTGAACCATCTCCTACCCCCTGAGCGCACCAAATACCTATCGTCGCTTGACTGGCAGCCACTCGGCCCCTTCCCGCGCGCACTCGACTATTACGGCGACGGCAGCTTGTACATCGTCGACGCAGCGGGTCACCTTCCTGGCCATATCAACGTCTTTGCGCGCACGTCTGCTGACGGCGCTTGGATTTATCTCGCAGGGGATAGCGCACACCACTGGGACCTGATCACGGGGAAGGGAGATATCGCCGTGAGCAAGGGCGTGGGCTTCTCGAGGTGTGCGCATCAGAATAAGGAGGCGGCGGAGCAGCATAACCTTCGCATCAGGAAGTTGTTGGAGATTCCACGCGTCAGAGTCCTTCTGGCGCACGACGAGCCGTGGTATGAGGTGAACAGGGGGGGATCGGCATTTTGGCCCGGAAAGATCAAGTCCCTGTAGCCAAAGTTTGGATATAACAATCACACCAGTTTTCGTAGCTTATAGGACCCCAAGGCCAGACGTAGAAATTACTTCCTTAGATATTCGCAAACTCAGGATATCCGTTTGCTGATCCAGAAGATCGAATAAGAAAAGGGCCGAAGGCCTAGAGCAGCCATAACGCGACGAAGCTTCAAGCCGACCAGCCGTGGATTCGTGTTTTTGCATGCCAAGTGGCAGATGAGCTCAGCCGCCATTACGAGGCTCCTTGAGTCCGACGGCTTGGAATGCGATTTTTTTTTTCGAACGATAAAAGTCAAACATGCGGCCAGAGTTTCCCAGAGGCACTCAGCGACACTATGTACACGTACAGTACCGCCGTAGCCAGCCGTCCTCCGACTGTGGTTGTTGAAATGAGCCTGGAATTAGGGTTAGGTTTTCGCCAGCATATCGCGCACCTTCAGCCCATGCCCGAGACGCATGAATGGTACAGCCAAACGATGATGTAGACCGAAGAGGTACAGGTAGTACGAGCTGAACCTGGCAGCCTGCAAGTCGGACAATCCGTTACTGACGTTTGCCCAAGGTTTGCCCTCCTCGGTGATGAGAATTTGAAGCGAAGATTGCGGCCTTAACGCGGGGAACGCATAAAGTGATTGAAAGAGTGTCATTCTGTGATGCAAGGGCTCGACATGGATGCGTGAAGAGTCAAGACCAGACGCCTCAACGAAAAGGGTCCGCGTCACGTGGGCAAAATATTCAGAGTCCGATGTCCGCGTTCTGACACGGTTTCGAACAAGTTTCGAGCTACAACTTTGTCTCTCGCTTGCACACCCTCCACACATCCATCGTTTGAAATATGGTAAGTCACTATGAACGAGTTTGCTTATGCCTCATTTGACTCCGTTCTCCCAGTCCATCACTGCCGCTGCCATGCGCCGTATAATGCGCGAACTCACTGACCTTAGGAAGGGTCCACCTGAAGGCATCCGTATCCAGACGAACGAGGAAGACATGCTGGATGTGACAGGGATCATCGAAGGACCAGGTGAGTTGATTGAGGAAGGTGTCGCGTCGCGACGCGTCCCACTAGTAGCCGAGGAAGAACGGCAGTTGGCTGACCAACCTTGATTTGTCTGTGGCAGAGGGGACACCATACGCCGGGGGTTATTTCAAGGTCAAGTTCAAGTTCACAGAGGAGTTCCCTGCTGCGCCACCGAAGTGTATGTCCACTTTCTTGTTGGTTTGCGTTGGGACGACCAAAGACTGACAATGACGCGCAGGTTGGTTCGCCACAAAGATCTTTCACCCAAATGTCTCCAACACCGGTGAAATCTGTGTTAACACCCTCAAGAAAGACTGGAAGTCGACCTACGGCATCGAACACATTCTGGTCACCGTGAAGTGTCTCCTCATCTACCCCAACCCCGAATCCGCTCTGGACGAGGAAGCGGGGAAGCTGTTACTGGAAAACTACTCAAGTTATTGTGACCGGGCGAAGCTTATCACCAGTGTTCATGCCACACCACGAAAGCGACCAGTCGAGTTTGATACACCATCGGTATCATCGTCTTCGACCCAAGAAGGGACCTCCTCAACATCCGCTAAAATCTCAGCACCGACACCAACATCCCCGACACCAACATCTTCATCATCAACATTTACCCTTCCCATTGTGACCCGAAAATCCGCATCGCCCGCACCACCTTCGAAATCGGACAAGGAAGGTGTGGTGTCGCCCAGCAAGGAACGCCACGCATCGCCATCACCTCTCGGAACCGCGGACGCCAATGTGGGCGGCAAAGCCGGACCAGTGACCATGAGTATGGCTGCGACCCCCGCTGTTACGGCGACCAAGGCCGTGAAGAGGGCTGCGACAGGCGGGGCTGCGACGGGCGCGGAGAAAAGGAAGAAGGCTCTTAAGAGACTTTGACCTGGAGGTTGGTACATATCTAGAGGACGCGGACGTTCGTCCTATACACGCGTGATTGACTATATCTCCAGAGCTCCTTAGTGGGCAGACGGGGCCTCGATGGTTCTTAATCATCCTATTTCGTATGTTGCATGTACCCATTGTTGTATGATAAGAGGCTGGACATAGACGCAACCATCCGTTATCGATTTATCAGTTCGGCGTCGACGCAGAGAT
The DNA here is from genome assembly GCA_018282005.1 of Asterophora parasitica. Classification (NCBI taxonomy): domain Eukaryota; kingdom Fungi; phylum Basidiomycota; class Agaricomycetes; order Agaricales; family Lyophyllaceae; genus Asterophora; species Asterophora parasitica. The sequence continues at coordinate 70,797 of JABCKV010000076.1, forward strand.
ATCCTGCGCCGCGTGTGTGCTACTGTACTTCAACTTGCACCAATGGTATGGCTTACGTGATCTTCTTGGGGAAAATCGACACGCGACGCGCTGTTCCGAATTTGACGAACACATACACGTCGACGTTCACGACTCCCTTCGGCGCACACAATGGCCTTCTCCACCGCTGAACTCTCCTCCCTAGTGGACTTCAACAAGTCCTCCCTTACTCTTGCCTTGATTTCCATTGCCTTCAACCCAACGGCATGGAATATAGTGGCTCGGAATGGTGCGTGACCTGCTGAGTCTGCATTGAGCTCGAGCGTTAGGCTCACAGTGGGCCATTACAGAGTATAGGAACAAGACTATCACACGTATTTTCGGAGGCAGCGCTCGTGCAGGGACCTACTTCCTCGCAGTCCTGATTTTCTCCTTCGGTATCCTTCGGGATTCACTGTACGTTCAACTATATTTTCTCAAAATGTCCAATTTGAACACGTATTTATATGTTTTAGATATCACCGTGCGCTGGAGGAGCAGCCCCGGAAGGCCTTGTTGCCTGAACAGTATGCCACCATCGTGCCGGCTGCCCTCTTCATTGTCGGGCAGACCTTTGTCGTCACATCCACTTGGGCGCTGGGTATAACCGGAACATTCCTCGGAGATTACTTTGGTATCCTCATGGATCATCGCGTTGAAGGGTACGTCGTTATCTACGAGTAACGAACGACCTGTGGCTAATAGACTCTGAACGGTGTAGATTCCCATTCAATGTCCTCCGCGACCCCATGTACGTCGGAAGTACAATGTGCTTCGTCGCGGGCGCCCTCTGGTATGAACGCCCGGCCGGTCTTCTCATCTCGCTCTATGTCTACATCGTCTACATCATCGCGCTTCGCTTCGAGGGGTATGTCTGTTGAGACTTCTAGTGAAGGTTTTGTTTACCTGATTCTTTCAGCCCCTTTACGGACAAGATTTACGCCAAGCGCGAGGAAGAGCGTGCCAATGGTTCCAAAAAGCAGAAGTAGATATGCCACCACTCCCTCCCCGCTTGCTCGTCCCGCCTTACTGCCCACCCACACTTTCCTACACCCACGACACGCCACGGAATCACGACTCTCATCAGTTACGCGCTAGCCGCTACCTCGAGGGGTTAGAGGTTGTATTACTGTACCCCCTCATGCTGGGTTCAACGCCAGCCACCCACTGTATCCCTAATTCATTCATTTTGCTTTCTGCTATGACGATAGAGTTGGGCATTGCAATGGCATTAATCATCGGATATAGTAGCGCTTGAGCTTCAATGCTATGAACCGAATTGGTATTGCGATACAACACGGTCCCAGATGGCTTTGGTGTCAACCGTAGCGCCCAGCCGCGATGCGAGCAAAAACGTGCCGCTCAATTTCCTGTCCAGTGCTGTCAACAACAATGCGAAGTGAGAGATGTCCGTGAACTTACCGATTGAGACTGTACGTCTCCCGAGGGGGTGGCGTGAGCCTATGCGTGAGCATGACAGGGATCTGAGCGCGGATTTCCGAAGTGATATCAGCCCAAGCAGAGTCCTGTCCGAAACTGAACGGCTGTGGGGTCGACGACCTGAACGGCATGGCCAAAAGGATCATAGAATTGACGTGAGCGTCCAACATGACCTAGAATCAATCAACATCGGAAAAACACGACTTGGTTGCTTGCTTGGAAAGTCACCTGCTCCTCCGCACCCGTTAGGTATCCTAGTTTCAGGCTCCACTCAACACACGCTTCTCGGTCTTCAGACGCAGCGGCCTGGAGGAGGCGGAGCCAGCTGTCCATAAAGTCCTTCGAGTACTCTCTCGTCGCACCGAAGTCCACCAGCTCTACCTGCCGCGTCTTCGCATTCCAGAGAAAATTCGACCAGTTCGGGTCGGTCTGCATTGCTCTAAACTCGAACAATTCCTTCAGGCATAGCTCTAGGATCCATGCAGCAACCTGCACAACTCGTCAACTATGACAACACAACAGAGAGAGTGGGAAACCAACATCGTCCCGGTCTTTTTGGGTCAGACCACTGATATCAGCATCGCCGACACTTGTGCCTTGCACTCGCTCCATTACGAGCACAGATTCGGTGCTCCCCTCCCACACCCAAGGCACCTTGAAGCGCGCGTCGTTTCCAAGATGCGACGGAGAGCCAAATGCCGTCAAGAACGATGCTTCTCGGGTATAGTTACACTCATCCGCGAGCTCCTCCTTCAGAACCTAAATACGGCATTAGCCACCGCCAAAACGTTGTCTCCCAGCATACCTGCACACTGCGGTCGAGGAAAAGACCCTTGGGAAGCAGCCGTCCTGCAGTCAACAAGACCTTGATATAGCTGAGGTTGCTGTCAATCGAATTCACGATGTTGGGAAATTGAATCTTCACTGCGACAGGCTCTGGGCGTCCTGTCGGGGATGCAGAGGCGGAGAGGACGGCTCCATGGACCTGACCAATTGAGGCTGCGGCAAATGGGAGACGCTCAAATGAGTCGAAGGATTTCCCCCAGTCAGGACCAAGGGAGGAAGTCATGACTTTCTGAAAGCATGATCAGGAGAAAGGAAAGGGGATAGGAGGATGACGAACCTCCATTTGCCAATCGGGCATGTAATGTGCGCTGTCTTGCACTCGTCGAAATATTTGGTCAATTTCTGCGGGAAGGACATGGGTATCTGATTTGAAGTCGTTTGTTTTGCCTGACTTGAACACAAATAGCGAGAGAAAGCGTACCCTGGATGCTGAGGAACTGTCCGAGTTTCAATGCAGCGCCGCGCATCTGGGAAAGTTTGGAAACAAGTCTTTTGATGTTCGCTTCAGTCATGAACACGGAAGAGTGGGAGTCATTGGCTCCGCCGCCTGTGCGACGAATTATTTCCGAGGCTGCGCCATATCCGAGAGACGCGGCAAGGCCTGCAGGATGGATAATCAGTATCCCAACCTCACAACGGACATTTATGTGATATACCTCCGTAGTGAAATAACCTGCCTATCCGCGAAGAAGGAACTTTGGAGGACTGCAAATGCCGTGTCGGGACAATAAATTCCTGTGGGGCCTGTGCTCAATGGTAAGGTGCTATATAAGGAAAGCAAAGAAAGTCGCATACCGTCTCTAGCTTCGGAGATGCATTTAAGGAAGACAAGATTTTGCTTTCCAACTCCGACTCCTTGGGTACTGCTTCCGCCGGAGGCTCAGAGATGACAGCGAACTTTTCTAGGGGTAACAAAGTCTCGCCCTCCAAGGGCGCAGACGCCACGCCTTCCGTTGAGGGTATCCGCGAGGTTGTAGAATCATTGTGTCCGTCGGTAGGTTCCTTGGCCCCCGGGTTTACTTCGGAAACGGAAACACGATGAACCGGAGGGTCGAGCGCCAATGCAGGTATAGCCCGCTCCTCTAGGTATTCTTGCGATGATGAGGCATGCCTAGGTTCACCTGTTGGTCGCCGTGGTTTCGAGTTCGGCTTGCCTGTCTCCCGCCGGTGTTGGAGGCATACAACCTGTGGCGCAACCTGGGAGGCTCTGTGGCGCGCAACATGAGAGAGAATATTCGCCGTTGTGCATAGTATGCAGAGCCAGTTGTATGCCGGACTGGGTGGCATGGACGTCGCGTCGCCCGATGAGCCGAATTTTGGCGCGGCTATTTGCCATCATCATTCAAATCAAGCTTTCTCACATATCTCGGCTACGCTCTTGACGCCGGTCGTCTTTCAAGCTTTGCATTCTAGCTGTAATTCAATGGAGCCTATTAATGAAAACACGCTGAGTACCGCTCCTGGGCCAAGCTCGTTGCGGTTCAACGTGCGAAGGCGAGTCTATCGACCTATGTAACACTATCTATGCTAATTCTGTCTGTAATATAGCTCAGACGTTATTTCTGATATGAGGATAAATGTATCTGAAGAGAACTCTGCAACAGTGGCCTGGTACAAGGTCAGGCGATGATGATGATTCTCTCAGCAGACGCTCGGCTTGACGCTGATTCAAGGACTTAGGAGCGGTTTCTTAGTGACGATGAAATAATTGAACACGTCGTGGTGAGTGTAGTGAATTTTTGCGATCCTGGTTCGGCCTGATTCTTGGTACAGCACAATCCTACAAGCACCCTGTGTTGGACCATCCATCGGCCGAAGCGAGGATGGTACATTCGCATTCGTTCACCACAGTTTGCACCAGGGGTATTCATACCGCTCATACCTGTTCCGAGGACATCACCGCAATACGCAGATGCGGCCCTCTCCTTCAGCTCTAGAACTAGCATACCACTAGGCGACATTGCTTCTCAAGCACATCAGAGTGTATCTAGCGCCCATTCATATCCCCCTACTCCACCAGCAGTCAGCGTTCAGCCCCCGTCGCCGAAATCAGTGAAGGCTAAGCTTGAGTCAACCCCCAAAGAGCGGCCTCGCACGCTAGGAAAGCCGCCCTCGCAAGTCACACAGTTCATCCTCACCCCGCACTCGACGCAGGTTTCGCATCCTACGTCGAACTCTATTTTTGCTCGTGCACTCAGCGTGCTGAAGAACCACCGGCCTTCACATTCTAATTCCTTCACCCTCTCTCGCGTTCCAGCAACAAATCCGCTTTCACCACCGCCCCCATACGCCAGTACACTTTCCCAGGTGACTCCGGTCGACAATTCCCGACTATCCGTCTTGGGACCGGCCTTACCACCACCCGTCCTCGTGTTCCACGACCAAACACCAATATTAACTGTCCGTTCAATCACTGGGCTGATAGAGATCGAGAAGACTGAGGAACAGATGCTGGGTGTCGACGTAAGCTTTTGGATTGCGGTCGCACTGACCTACCTTGAGTTTCTCGAAGAGCGAGAGGTAAGTCCTTGGTCGGTTTCTTCTCAACGCCGCTGACATATCGGAATACAGAGCTACCTTGCCGCCCTGAACGATTGATCAACTGTGTATTTATGTGATCCCCAACGAGGCTTTTCTGACACGCCCAACCGCGCATCTTATGCACATCGCTATCAACACAGAATTGATTTCAGGTCTTTGTTCCGAATTTCGTTCCAACCACAAGCAATGATGCGAGCCATATCATTGAATCTATGTGGGTCAGTGTACTACGTGGTAATGTTAACAACGATTGCCAGTCTGTCGGACATTAAGCTCAGGTCGACGCAGCAGAAGAGGAAGAGAGAGGAACGCACCAAAATTATGTCTCGAAATCCTTTTCAGTCAGTGACCTAGCATTCTGAATTTTGCGCATGTGAGTGGCTGCGTAACCCATGCCCTTCCTCCTAAGACTCATCAGCTCCTTCAGGAACGGTAGCGGGCTTGTTTCGAGTTTGCATTGTGCTGCCATTCCGCGTTTCCGATCTTCAGGCCTTCAAGCTTTACGAAACCGTCATTTTCCCAGTACATGCTGTCCTCCCACAATGCCCAATGTCAGGCACAAAGTCTTGTAAGCGTCGTAACCATCGAGATATAGCTGTCCGGCCCACAGATTGAGCTGCACGATTTGAGTCTGTGAGGGGCCGGACCACTTCGGCGGTAATGGAGGAGGATCCCATGCCACTCCGGTATGCCCTTGGCAGAAAGTGGCCCTACTTGGAGCGCCGCTTGGGTGAGAAGCAGCTGGACTTCGGGGCGGTGAAAAGAGAGAGTCCGAGCTAGCTCGCGAAGGATGTTGAGCCATTGGAGTTTTGGTCCGCTGCGGAGGCTTCCGTACGCGATGTGCTCGCGCGCAAATTGAGATCGGTGGGGGCGTCTCCTTGCTCCGCAATGGGCTGGTTGCAAGAATGAGAAGTGCTGCCGATGACGTACTCTAGCGCGACATACGGGCTCTCCCGAGGCAGCTTGAAGGTACAAAATGGACGCAAAGAACAGTCCAGGAAAGAGTCTTTCACCCATGGCTTCAGAGTTTTGTCATACAGGCGAAAATTCAACCCATTCCTAACTGATATGGTATCTTGCGTCGCGACCGCGACTTTCAAGATGTGATAGTGGGACTTTGT